>JALPQI010026970.1:0-16489 GCA_025490895.1 Thaumatotibia leucotreta
AACGCATACCCCCTAAATCGGCTCTTATAACCCCAAAACACTCTGAAAAAAAAAATCAGCTCATTCCTGTAACAGGAACCCGTGCCGACTTTCATCTGAAATTCCCATACAATTGCTATGAAAAAAATTAGCCAGACAGTAAGTTGATAATAATGTATTGTTTTTCTGTTCTCATCAAGTTAATTTTATGATAAAATGTTTATAAGACAGTAGTATATTTTAATGCCATAGAAAAAAATAAAAAAAAAACGAAAAAAAATTTTGGTCATTTTCATACTTTGTATAGGAAAATGGTATGAAAGTCGGCACGGGTTGCAGTTACAGAATTGAACTGAATTTTTTTTTCAGTGTGTTTTGAGGTAAAAGAAACCGATTCAGGGGGTATGCGTTATTAATTTCTAAAACTCGTAAAATAGGGGACACCCTAGTCCAGGCACGTCAAGAAAAAGAGCTCGAAAGATGAATGGAGAACGCCTGGAAAAGCTATTGGTCCATGAAACACTTAATGAAAGGACGTCTTCCAATATCACTCAAGCGGAAGATCATGGACATATGTGCACTTCTAGTTCTCACCTACGCACAGACGTCACGGTAGTAGCCAAAATTCAAATAAAGTGAAGATCTGCTTTGAATGTTTTCTTTAGCAAGGAGGGTACTTTATACTTGATAGTTTTTGAAAACATAAAATACTTGGCATGTGTCGGAATAAACATCCTTGGTATAAGCTTTCAAAGTTATCATACTGCTTGACACTTGGACGCGTTAACTAAAAGTGCAAAATTTACCCGTCCCTTCAAAATTGATTATCTACGTGAGTAGTTTAGTGATAGCCATAATTATTTAAATGGAGGTACATAAGGGTATGTTCTATCATTTTTAATAACATTTTATTATTTTCTCTGCCGTTTTTTTTATTATAATATTTATTTTACGCGAGCCATTAAAACAATCAACGACGATTTCGATTTGAAAGATATTTCGAAGCTTTTAGTTTAGAAACCCTTCGAGTCCCTTAATGATTCATATATCGTTTTGTAGCCTAAAATGTGCTTTATCGTGGGCAAGTGATCATTCTACCGAAGATTGCCGAAGGTCTTGGCGGTAGCCTTTTTACGAAATTGAAATTTATGGACAAATAAGTGAAATTATTTTTATGTTTTGTTTTAATCCTATAGTGTGGCTATAGTGGTATCATTGCATAGGTCTCTTAAAAATAATAAGGGTCTCAAAAGAAAGTTTTTATCTAATGTAAATATTTTCCGAGATAACCGCCCAAAATAAAAATAAATGAGAAACAATATGAGAAAAAACATTAATAGTGGGCTTATAGAAAACTTTAAAATAAAACTATTTCGAACGTACCTAATCGGCCCTACCGTTTTTTAATAACTACGGAACCCTATACTGAGCATGGACCGACATGCTCTTGGCCGGTATTTTTTGATCTTTGGCTTCAATTAGCTAAAGCTTCTAATGCTGAAAAAAAAATAGGTATTCACGGTTCTGCGTTCATAGAATATTCTATTTTGCCCGTAGATGATAAGATGAGATGACGGGGTAGACGCCGCTGAGGCAAAAGACAAAGATATAAATTATTTTAGGCTACATAATACCCCCAAAATTTCAAGAATAACAAGTAACACTGATTTGCTCAATAGATTTTTGCTGACATCCGATCCATACATAACTGGTTTACAAACTTTACCTCAAAAAAAAGAAGGGTTCTTTATCTAAAGACTGTATTTCACTTATTACAGATCAAATACCATCTTAATAAAACATTACGTACTGTTTGTTAGACTTTTATTGCGACTTTTGAATTTTAAGCGCTGTTCTATGAACGCGTGACCACTGTGCTACGGTGCTCAAACTTGGTCTTTGACCAAAGCCCAGAAGTCCAAGCTCGGAGTTTGCCAACAAGCCATGGAGCGTAGCCAAGTAGGGCCGCTAGGGCTCCAAATAATAAATAATAATAATAATAAGTTATGTGACGGCATTTACGGGGGCCCATCTAGTTGGCGGCGAGTCACCGCCTGCCTCAATAGCAATAGTAAAGAGAAATCATTGTTATGGCAGGTGTCCGGACGTCTTTTCTATAGTTCCATCTCTGATCCATCCATCCTACATCACCATAGCCCATTAGTCTTTACCATTCTTTTTCAATAGTCTCTATACGCTTACTGGGATCGGTTTACGATATACATAGGTGTATAACACAGCAAATTTCACCAAAGGGCCTCTACATGTTGGATCTATATCCCCGCGCAAGCCTATGAAAAAACCGGGATTTGTAAGACCATGACCAATTGGGCTATAGAAAAGAGGCCCGGACAACTGCTATAACAATCACTACACTGTTATCAAGGCAGGTGCTGACTTTCCGCCGACTATGTGGCTTATGACAGCCACTGCACAATATAGCTCTATGGTTAGTCAATGAAGGCAAGCCAGATCTGAGAGTCCTGTGACCCCTTGGGGGATCGACTGAGTAACCTACTCTCGGGAGCCTAAATGCACCCCACTAATGATTATTATTGTTACCGCTACTGTCTTTTACCTTTTTACGTTCAATTTATTTAGCCCAAAATCAAGCAAAGTTATTCGGTATAGTAAAATACGGGCCGGATACGCCGGATACCGGATAGTTACCGAATATCCGGTGCATCTCTAGTGTCAAGTTTTACCATTACCTTATCCTAAACATTTACATTAAAGCTGCATGGATATTTCTTTGAACAGTTAGTTAAAATTTCTCACAACTTCATCAGAAAATTTGTCTGTTCATAGTCAACTCACCTTAATATCAGCAGTAGAGCTGAAACCATCAAGCTGGTTAAGCAGCTCTAACATGGTACGCTGCACTTCCCTGTCTCCAGCCTTCTCCGAGTCGAAACGCTTGGTGCCTATGGCATCCAATTCATCAATGAAGATGATTGCTGGGGCCTTCTCTTTGGCTAGGGCAAACGCATCGCGGACAAGCTTTGCACCATCACCTGTAAGATGTTTTTTATAATATAAAATATCCATAAAACACTCAAAAGATAGGTTTATGCAATAAGTATACATATTTTTTATATGAACTTTACATAATAAATATAATAATGCAAAAAATATATTTATTGATGGAATGTCGATGTTGATACTATCTTGGGCCCTTTTCTCAAAAGCTTGTAACTTGTAATACAAATGGAAGTCTCTTTTTAACATGATTAAATTAAATACAAAAGTACTTTCGCTTGTAAAATGTTACATAGCAGTGACAGCTTTTAAATGGTTTTTTATTATAAAAAAAAATGTATATTCTTCCCAAAGACAAACAGAGAAAATGTACACAAATACGTAACTACAATATAGAAAATCTGTTCTTTATAAATGTGATCTGAAGTTTGGGTGCCAAACTTTAACAAAACTTGTCAAGTGGACATGAAAGAGCACATACATCCATAAAATATACCTACATATCTACACACCCAAACATTGTAAGTTCAAGATATCATATTCATATTTTTCTTGGCTTAAGTGTTTCCATATGTCAATGTTGAAGTTTTGTTAAAGTTTTGCACCCATAGTTCCGATCAATGCTTATAATAAATATGTTACCAATAAACATCTGCACCAGCTGCGGTCCAGCAAGCTTCAGGAAGGTAGACTTAGTCTGTGCAGCGCAAGCTCTGGCCAGCAGAGTCTTGCCAGTGCCCGGAGGCCCATACAGTAGCACACCCTTCGGAGGATGGATGCCGAGGTTCACAAACTTCTCCTTGTGGGTCATAGGGAGAACTACAGCTTCTATGAGCTCCTGGAAATTTAAAAAAACATATTTTACATAAGCATACTGAGCACAGAAACTTTTAATAATGATTAAACCTGCTGGTACAGGTATTTACTCCATACAAAAAAAAAACAGTTCTTTTTTATTCTTCAGTATATAAATTCTTTGTTAACTCCTTCGCGGACACTAAACACCCATAGGCGTAATCTCATTGTTTCTTCTATTGTGTCTGGAGTAGTGTCTGCGCAGGTGTTAATGGAGTAATTTAATATGATGATATTAAAAAAACCGGTTCCAATCTCTGGATATCTAACATTATAAAAAGGAGCTAACTCTTCTCAACATAACATAACAAACTTTGGTGTTAAGAGAGCTGTATTTGTAAATAATAGGTTTTATGAAAACAGAGAATTATCTATAAACAAAGGGATACAAGAAAAAGGTAAACAGCTTTTGTTTATTTTGGAATATCAAACAGAAACACAAAGAAGATAAGTATTTCATGATTAAGTGGATAACTGCAACACTCCAAATAAAAAATAGATTGTCTGATTGAATAACTTGAATATCAAAGAACTCAGAAAACATTTTTGAGTAATAATACAAAATCGAGGTTATATTGTTATATCGAAAATCACCACACTGACCTGAATTTGTTTATCCAACCCTCCAATATCCGAATATTGTTCTGTAGGCCTCTCATCCACTTCCATAGCCTTCACGCGCGCATCGTACTCCGCCGGCAACGTCTCCAGGATTAGGTACGAGTCCTTATTCACACCAACCAAGTCACCAGGCTTCAGTTTCTCAGCATCTACCAATCCAATGACTGGCAAAAAATATGTCTGGCGAGTGGAGGTTTTGATGACGGCACATTTCCCTTTACGTTGAGAATCTAGGTCTACTACTGCTCCATCCTCCTCCTCTTCCTGAGGATCTACATCCAATAGTTCAATCACATTAGACACTAAATAGGGCAGCGTTTTGTTCACTTTGATTTTCTCCGTATTCTCTTTGATTTTCTCATTCTGGGCCTGTAGCTCGTGAGATATCCTCATGACCTCACTCTTCATGATCTTTATTTCATTGTCCAGCAGGCGAGTCCGGCTGATTATCTCGTCTGTTGGCATCCGAAGAACTTCCTCGCTAAGGGCTTCCTCTCCATCTTCCCAGATGGATTTATCTTCCAGTGTCGTAGCCATATTATTGTGAAATTATAAACGATGGAGAATAATAATGTATCAGTCTTTATAATGTGAAAATCACTTTAATAAATTTGTTTCGGTTTCAGTCACAAACATGGAAAATGAATTGTCATTCTTTTCATAGGGGTTCCCATACTCAAAATATATAAAATATACCATGTTGTACATTAAAATCATTTTTTACAATACAATTACAGATTGAGTAAATTTTAATAGTTACACTAATGAATACCACGATTTACAAGCATCTAATCGTATTATTTTCCTAAAACATGAAATAAACGAAATGTTTGTCTTTGAATATTTCACCAAAGCGAGTACCTTTTTAAAATAAGGCAGCCCTATTCATGTCTACCAGCCCCTCCATAACAATATAAAGCTAGCTGTAGAATATCAAGCAAGTCCAGCATGGTATTCTTGAACTGAAAGTTCAAATGAATGAATGAAAATTAATGTCATCTATGAATGAATGAACGATAGTTTGAAACAAATTTCGAAATTTGCGAAGCCGAATTGCGGGAGCAATCGTAGAAATCGTGGAATTGTAATTTTATTCCACTTAATATTTAGGTTTCTTCAGTCATTTTGTTTGTGTGTTCAATAGAAATGGCTTTCTCCATGCTCCTTCGCAATTCAGGTAAGAGTTTAGTTTATTATTACATGCATTTATTTACTGTTACATAACAGATGTTTTGATTCCCTGTAGGCATTTCGAATGCACAAGCAACAATTTATGCAATCAGGAAAGTTCAGAGTAAATTAAAATTTTCCACTTTAATTGCGCAATGATAAAACTTCTAACATTACTTAAAAGTGAACAATATTATTGTGTTTTAGGTTAGATGTTTTGAACACTCTTTGTTTTTAATTGTTTATTCTTTAAAAAAAAACGATATTATAATTATTAAATAATATATTTGTAAATCGATAGCCACATCGCTCACATCATAGCATCGTCATTATCAAATGTCTAATATAGCAATTAATTACTACCTAATTTTTGTTAGTAATTGTTTGGGATTTGAGAGGCTTACACATAATCTGAGAAGTGTCCTTTTAAGTAAAGCTAAATTATATCAAATATACACACACAATGCCTGAACGATACCATAGCCTTCTAGCTATGGCACATTCCTTAATCAAACTGGTTACTAATTCTTCAAAATTCATTATTTATGATGTCCAAAATTTCGTCATTCAAATTATTACCTAATTGTCGAAAAATTAATTTGGTACACCATGGTTAAGAGGAGGGGCCTAAGTCCAGCAATGGACTGAGATTGGCTGACAATGTGTGTTGTTTGACATAAACATTGTTCCAGCATGCACAAGCCGTGTGTTCAGCCAGCAAGTGATGCGGCTGGCCACACAGCCAGCCTTCGCACAGCGGATTGCTGCAGCATCCGTGCCGCTCAAGAACTTGGCTGTGGACCAGAGTAACAGCACACCTATTCTTAATGCTGTAAGTAGCTCTTCTTGAACTGTTATAATTATTAAAACATTCACAATATTCACACTTCAAGGGTTGTTTGGTGAAAACTGATAAGTCTTGCAAACAGGTGTTTGAAATATGGACTATTTATATGACACATTATCTCTACTTATCTCTACTACTACTCTACTCATTGATATGCATCAAAAAACCTCCATTCCTTCCCATTCACTTTTGCGGAGTACAAGTCAATAGTAAAAGTGATTGCGTGGCTTAGAAATCGTTTTTTTATAAACCTATGTTAAATATCAGCCTCCGTAGCCTAGTTGGTAGTGACCCTGCCTACGAAGTTGGAGGTTCCGGGTTCGAATCCCGGCGAGGGCATTATTTGTGTATTTATTTATCACAAATGTTTGTTCCTTGGTCATGGCTGTCAATGTATTTAAGTATCTATATGTATCTATCTATTATATATATCGTCGCCTAGTACCCACATCACAAGCCTTAATTGAGCTTACCGTGGGACTAGGTCGATTTGTGTAAGATGTCCCAAGATATTTATTTTTTATTTTTATATCAAATAAAATATCCAAATTTATAAATTCATACTCATCTTGATCATACATTGGAGGGGCAGCACCATCCTTATAATTGCAGTACACTGCGATCTCCAATTTGCCTGCCAAATGTGCCGATAATGGCATATAACTCCCAAGTTTGAGGGAGGTGTTGTCCAGTGTACATCTAAAAGTCCAGCTGAAATGATGTTGATATACCATCACCACATGAATCCTGTTTCAGGTGCGTTCCTTCCGCACAACGACCCCCGCTCTGGCTGAGCACGCGCACGACCACTCCAAACTGTGGGTCATTGAGAAGAGTGTCACAGCCGTCATGGTGCCCCTTGTTCCGCTGGCTCTGCTTATGCCGAACAAGCTCTTCGACTCGGTGCTGGCTATACTCATCACGGCACATAGCTTTTGGTGAGTTTTGGAACTAGAGTAAACCTAATGGTGGCTTTTGTGATGATCACTGTGCTAATAGATGATCACAACCACTCTAAACTCGGTCACAGATTATAAGAATAAGCTGTTTGACTAGCTACTAGCAGCAGTGTTATTCACTAAGGAAACCACCTTGCTATCAGCGCTGTGTCAGCGCTGCGGCAGCGTCGAGCCTAAAAATGGTATTCACTAATGCACTTTAAACGACACTAGTGCTCGGCGACGAATGCGGCGTGAGCTGGAACTACACTGCGTCGAGAGTTACCGGCTACAGTTCGACGACGAGCTGTTCTATGTTAGTGAATACCGTTTTTCGCAGCGCTGCGCTCGAAGTCGAAGTGAAGGCTGTCTCGTCGTCGAGCTCGTTGACGAACGCAGCGTCGAATGTGTGAATAAGAGAATAGCATAGCAGTTCTTTCATCACAGCAGAGATTTTGGTGAGTATGGGGTCTGGCTGGAGACGATTGCAATTGGTGGTTTTTGATTGCCCCAGTGCTATTAGATGTATGTTCGGGTACTTATTATTGTATCGTCTAAACTAAACAAGTCCTAGTATAGATATTTCCACGAGAGTTGAGGTCACGCACACATCAACGTGTCATGTAAACACACGGGGAATTTGAAATTAGTGTTTCTTTTTCGTACTCACACCCAATTGCAAGTGTAAGATTGACCAAAAAGTTTGTTCAAGGGATTTGCTTCAATATTTTGACGCAAGTTATTCATTAATTCACTATTTTTTTTGCAATAATTAGTACTTCATTTTGATGTGTGTGTAATCATTCACCTCAACTCTGGTGAAAGTACCTATACCTATAGTCACCGTTTAATCGTCAATTGACAAGTAAAACTCACTAAAATACCTACTTGAAATAAAGCTCTTATCTCAGTTCTGATTTAATACTGACATAAGAGGTTGCTAAGAGTAGTGACAGTTTTTATAGTGAGTTTTGCTTGTCAGCCGACGAAATACTTCATAGCAGTCAAAGTGGCTAAATAGTTTGTCACATCATTCTAACATACTACTGATGCGTGCATGGCATGAATAACTTGATAACACGAGATATTTTCGTAAAGGAAAAGGAATCTAATTTAATCTAAATAAAAGTTCAAATTTCTTATACTTTTAATCGAGTATGTTGCAACTATTTGCGTACTTGCCAAATTCGCGAAATTGCCAAATTTCGCGTGCGTTTTCGCCGTGCGGTGACGGCAATAAGAATACATTTGTCACCCCAACTCCTGCGGGTGTCTTAAGTATCGACTAAGGGATTGTAGTGTCACTGACCATTATTTGATTAAAGATTGATGATGGGCAGCAGCGTCATCATAGTGGACACATTACTGCGATCGCCAATCCCAGCGTGGCGATTATGGGCACCTACCTCGTAATGTGTTTATACGCATATTTAATAGGAGAAGCTTACGTCCAGCTGTGGACTATCATAGGCTGATGATGATGATGATGATTTGCGTACTTTGGCTGCCGAATGTACCATCCCACCCTAACCTGAACTAGTTCCAAAAAAGTTCCCTAATCCGTGATCCCATCCCTCCTTTCCCTCCTAGGGGCCTCGAAGCCTTAGTGGTGGAGTATCTCCGAGTCATACTCGTCGGAGAGGTGGTCCCGAAGATCGCGATGGCCATAGTCTACTTGCTGTCTGCTTTGACCTTGGGAGGCCTGATGTATATCAACTTCAATGATATTGGTATAACTAGGGCGTTTTGGAAGATATGGAAGAATATGAAGAATACTGGTGGCAGTGGTGGCGGAGCGAAGGTTGGCGGAGCGAAGGTTTTTATTTTATTTTATAGTGTTTAGGTTGTTACTTTAGCTTGGATTAAGCATCGTATCGATAGAATAAAACTGAGGCACTGGTCTCATCGCGAGCTATTAGGCCGTGGTCGCTTTCACCACCCGTCCGCGGCCGACAGCGGCCCGCCGCCCGCGGCGTCTGAATGATGTGTTCGGGAATGTTTGAAAGTGGTCGTTTTCGCTCGGCGTGCGAAACGTGGCGGGCCAAAACGACCACTCCCGAGCGTTCCCCCGCCGCCCGCTGGCGCAAGATGGATACATTTACGAAAGAACAGGACGATTCTTTAATTGGATTAGTAAATTGTAACACTATAGGTATTGTATGACGCACAGGATAAACACTTTAAAAATAATAATTTAAAACATAGTGTGGGAAAATTTCATTAAATATTTATTATCATTTTTCTTACTTAATATTATCAAAAAATCCTCCTCCTGAAGCAATAAATATGCCAGATTTTTTGCATTTTAAGTCATACACAAACTCCGTCCGCTCGCAACCAAAAACTCGGAAACTGCCGCAACTGGCCGCCGCGGCTACGTTCTCAAAACCAGGGATCGGATACCGGTTTTTTCTCCATACAAAAGAACGGTTCGAATTCCGTTCTTTTTCGTTCTTTGGTTTTTTTTTTTTTGTTAATGGAGTAATTCAAAAATATGATGTTAATAGTTACATCAAATGTTGAATACTACATAAAGAGTGTACAACATTTTAAGATATTGAGCTATTTCGAGGTTTTTCTAAAAAACCGGTTCCGATCCCTGCTCAAAACGACCAAACACCCGCTGTCAGCGGCGGCCAGATTCAGACGCCGCGGGCGATGGGCCGCTGTCGGTCACGGGTGGCGGGTGGAAACGACGTGGCCTGAGCGAGTATATCGATAGTTCTTAATAGCTTAGTAGCTCGCGGTGAGACTTTAGGTTTCTGGTTATAGATCAGGTCTACTTAGGATTTACACAAAGCGAAGTCAAATATGAGGCAACTAGTGCTAGTTAATGTCAAGTCAAATATTGTTTTGTTAGCCGGGTCTACACTGAATAGGGATGATGACTGTAGTTAAAATAAATTATTTCATTATGCACGACATAATACACGGAGAAATTATTACTAAGATGTAGATTGCAGTAATTTTTGTACAGAACTTCTATGTAATAAATTGAAAAGAACTTCAAAGAGTAGGTCATTTGGCAGTACTCAAACGTGACGTCACTTTTGAGCATATCATATAAAATTCTATAGTAGTGATCGTTTTGACAGTTCGAAAAAAGATGCTGATTGCCGCGAAGATATTGGCCGCCTCACGAGAAGATTGCCGCGCGAGGTAATTCAGTCAGTCGAGCTCCTTTTGCCGCCACTTCAAATACAAAAGCTGTCACTCAGACGCCACGTCAACAATTTGTCAAAACTGAAATTGAATTTTAATCACATGCGTGAAGGTCTATATTTCTATATAGACCAAGACTTATATATCGGTCTTTGGCGTTGAACCTGCAGTGCCGATATGGCGTCCAAAAGGTTAACCGGGTGTATTATGACCGAGCCGCGTCAAGAGATCCTCACACCTTGCAACCTAAATGGTCGCGCACCGTGCGGTTTCAGAGGAACTTCCTCCCGCGGACGGTCCGTCTGTGGAATGAGCTCCCTGCCGAGGTTTTCCCGTTGGACTACAGTATGGGGTTCTTCAAAAGAGGAGTGTACAAGTTCTTATTGGGTCGGCAACGCGCATGTGACACCCCTGGGGTTGCAAGCGCCCATAGGCTACGGTGACTGCTTTCCATCAGGCGGGCCGTATGCTTGTTTGCCACCGACGTGGTATTAAAAAAAAAAAAAAAAAGAGAAAATTATCGCGCGAGGTAGCTTGATCAGTGTGGACGTGCCAAGCGCGGATCCAGGACTTCGTTGAGGGGTGGGGGGCACTGCACTATGATATGATAGTATTTTATACTTAAAACAGCACCTAGGCATACACAAGTCCATTGTGAGGGGGGGGAGTGCCCCCATTGACCCCCCCTGGATCTGCGCCTGGGACGTGCTACTTCTTCCCTACTACATGTAGGGAATAGGGATGGATGTGAAACTCTAATAAAACATGTTTTTTTTCACTTTGTCGGCGTAATTGATATACATATTGTTGCCAAATTTCAGCTTCCTAGTGCTAACGGTCACTGAGATTATCCACGGACGGACAGACAGATTTGGCGAAACTATAAAGCCTGGCCACTGGATTGGTCTTATGCCGCGGCCACGACATTGGTCTAAGGTGACCGGCTGAGCGGAAAACCATACGTGCGAGAGGGAGTACCCAAATTGGCATCTCGCTCCAACTCATGGATGGAGCGAATCTATAAGTAGTATCGAGATGCCGATATGGGAAGCCGGTCGCCTTAGACCAATGTCTTGGCCAGGCCTTAAGGTCTGTTTCTCAAAAGTTCCAAGCTTTAGAGAAACATGTCCTTTAAATAAATAAATACGCAAAATTCTAGCTGACTGATTTAATGAATGATAAATATTGCAGGGGCCTCGAGGCAATAGCTGTTGACTACGTCCGCGCCAGCATCTTCGGTCCGCTCATCCCCAAGCTGGCCATCGCCCTCGTCTACCTCATCTCTATCGCTACCCTAGGAGGCCTATTCTACATCATCAGCCATGACGTTGGTGTTGCCAACGCTGTCAGGCAGTTCTGGAGCATTAAGGCTAAACAGGCGTAAGGAACTTTGTAAGTTAAATTGTTTTCGTTGGCTTATTTCTGACATAAATTATGAGGCAGGTCATTAAAAAGAATGGTATAAAGGAAACTAGGAAAGGAAGACGTAAAGTGTTCGTTCTGTAAATAAAGTTAGTCAAAAACCGTTCATACTAATAGTTGCCTCGCGCGGCAATTTTCTATCGCGGCTGTTCATTCAGTGTAGACCCGAATTTACTTGCACAAAAAGCGTGGTTGGGTAATTCTTGAAAAACATGTCTGCGGTTGGGTTTTATTCCTCTGTCTGTTTCATACATTTTGTATAGGACAGATGAATAAGACCGCAGACATATTTTCAAAGAATGACCCTGTTACATTTTGTTTGTTAAAGTTTTTAACGTGTACAATATTTTTGATAACTACCCTGGTTTCGTTTTTCTCGTAATTTGAATAATAAGAGAAAAACCATAAACCACTTGTCAATTCATTATTTTTGGGATAGGAAATAAGACAACGAAAATAATTGAAAATCAAACGCGATCGTCTGACCCTCTTGATAAAACGTGAGAAAAATGATGGTATCGAGGTTTGTGGCCGGCCTTACGAGCTCTTTGTAACCACATTTATTTTAGGTAGTACTACTATTTGTCACTATAAATTAACTATCAATAAGTTTACTCGATTTTTTTGAATTGAGGAAACAGCAGTTTTACATGTTGGGTAGTATTTACCTACCTGGTTTCGGCACCATGATGAATGATTATTGAGGTTATTATAGTGACAAATACTACTATATTTGAAAATCGCCAGATATTTGACTCGAGAATGTATTATATTTACAATTGGTTATTTTTACCATTTAATTTTATCCGAGGCTGTACTTAGTGACATAAAATTCGAAATTTTAATGAGATTAAAGTTTTATTGCCAACGTATTTGAATTGAAATTATATTTTGTCTATGTTTTATTTGTATATTTGCATGATTGTCTCGTTTCATAAATCTGGCTGCTGCCATTTATTTATTACGAAATGGTGTAAAGTCACTAAAAAACGTTAAAAAACATAAAGCCTGTTTACATAGACAAATGAATCTATGGACCTCGCATATTCTGTCTCAGAGTCGTGTCTATGATTTTTTTATCTTTTACAATTTGTGCTTCATGTGCATACCTGGGATAACTCGGGGCATTTATACGAAAGTGATGTAGCAAAATATTTTATCGACTATAAATATATCGATGTTACTGTGAATGACAACATGAAATTGTTATTCGGCATAAATAAATATTAGGTACTTACACTTCAATTAAAAATAAATTTTAACGGGTAGTTACGCGTTTATTTTAAAATAGTTTTCAAAATATACAATTAATATTAAAATATCAATGTCTAAATTGTCATTTTGATTAAAATTACATCTGCATACTTTTACTATCTGAAGAGGCCCGATATCATATGACATCATATCATCGAACCTCTGTACTGTAATCGAGAATGTTCAATAAGCACATCTTTTATTATAATTATATCGACATCTTTTTAATCTATATCAAATCCCTATAACTTGCCCCCAGTTATCGCAGGTATGTTCATGTGACTATCATTATTTCAGTATACATGGTTACAATATTATGTATATTACCGAGCCTATGTAATAAATAAATGTGCATTTTGGGACAATACCGTACTTAAAGGCGTAGCACAATTCCTTTACTTTTGAAAAGTATTAATTATATTCGGCTTAGCGTAGTTACGATTGTGCTGTGAGTATCGGTGGGTTTTGATGTGATTAATTTATTATAGTTTAATAAACGAAGTATCTTTTTTTATGTATTTTTATTGAACGCAATTCCCGTAGAACGCCAAAAATGGCACAAGCAAGCACTAAACATGGAACGCTATGACAACATGGTGGCGTGGTGAGAATGAGAAATTTAAGCTCAGTTTAGCCTTTTGACCGCCAGACGGCGTAGGAATATGCCGAGGTCCAGACGCCACGCGTTAATGATTATTTAACCTTTTCACCGCCAGACGTCGAAGGAATATGATGAGCTCTAGACGCCACGCGCACGCGATTATTTAACCCTTAATTGCATGACCTTGACAAAGATTTATTGAAATTTGAATTCTGACATGTTGTCAATAGAGTCAAGAACACATGATGGATATTTCCAACACTATGCAATTAAGGGTTAAACGAAATTGAACTTTAAGGCGTCCCGCGTGAGATCCTACTGAATTGGCTAGTCATGTATTGTCATCAGAACTCAGAGCGTGTGCAAAATAACATCTTAACTTTCCAAGATTTTCTTACATACATCTTACATAGTTAGAAGTGAAGCTAAATAAGCGTGTTAAAAAAGAGTAGAAATAAAAAAGTAGCAATGTCGAAGGCGGATTGTATAATCCGCCGTATTACAATACGCCTAGCCGGATTACAAAACAGCCCTGTTTTGTAATACGGCGGATTGACGACTAGCCGGATTGAATACGGCTAAATGAAAATCAGGCGGATTGTGTTCGACACCAAACGTTATTCAATGCGGCTAGCCATATTGTACTACGGCGAGTCATGAGCCGCCGCTTTGTCAGTTTTTGGTTCCCATTTCTGACACTCGCGGCGTTGCCTGTCATAACAACAAAAATGGCGTCGTTTGCCGGGAGTGTTGTTGTGAATTTACAAAGTCAATGGTGGAATAAACGACGAAAAAGTGTTAAATATGTGCGAAAACAGTGAATTTAAGAAAAACTTTGATGAACAACTAAGCAACTTCTATAATTCTCAAAGCGGAACGTTACTAAAACCCTGGACCAAAGAGAGAGTTTTTGAGGTTATAGATCACATAAAATCCGCCAAAGTAGCCATGAATGACGGTGTTCGGCGGAATGCTACCCAATATTACTGGTATAATAAATACGCAGTGAAATTGATTTAATCTTTAAAAAAAGTTAACCAGAAGACCCTACAAGTATTAACAGACGTTCGAATTTGGTCCTCTCTGCACCGACTCTCTGTCTTTTAAATAACATTTTGCCCATTCTTTTCTTTCTGTTTATTAATTGGTGTTGTAGCGACAATGGTTGCCAAAACTAACGCGATTTTAGCTTTTTTGGATAAAATCGGAGGCATATCGACATGATCACTGTCTAGTAGCACGAAAAGCACTGGACCGTTTTTGAACGGTGCGATGGTGTGGCGAGTCGAGCGCACGTACGGAGCGGACCAAGTTCGCGGTGCGGAGTGGACCATATTCGAACGTCTATTACTACTGTTCGAGTAATACCCACGGAACAGTATTTCGATACTTTGATGGAAATTCACAAGATGGGCACGGTGGGCGTGATAAAATGCAATATGCTATATTAATAAATATGATTAAAAAGGTTATTGTAGTAAGATTTTTCTTATTAAAAATGGAAATGTAACATTTTTAATAAGAAAAATCTTACTACAATAACCTTTTTTAATCATATTTATTAATATAGCATGTTTTTTGATGGCTGTATCTTGTGAATTGTAATTTAAAAATAACTGATACCTACCATAAATAAGTACCTAATGTTGGTTACTTAACAATTAAGAAGATTATCTTTGTTCGATTTCTTCTTTATAAGTAAAAATGTTGCAATTTCCACATTGTTTTATTTTGTAAGTATGGTCAGATGGTCACCCTACAATCGGAATAGTTTTTCAATACGGCTAAACGTGGGCCGCCATATTGAAGAACGTATCGGAATGACAATCCGGCTAATCGTCAATCCGCCGTATTACAAAACAGGGCTGTTTTGTAATCCGGCTAGTCGTATTGTAATACGGCGGATTATACAATCCGCCTGCGACAGCAACATCATCATGTTGTCGCGTTTTAGGTAGTCTTTACTGGAGAAATAAAACAAAATAAAAACTTTCTTCAAACTCCTTTTAATTTTTGTATTTCGAAAAATACAGTCATATTATAATACCACAGGTAACTTTTAATTGAAACTATTAAAGTAAATGACTCTTTATACAAAAATAACTTTGCATATCGTATTTCATATCATGATATCGAATGTAACATTAATACATTATTTTCCATTAAAATGATGTCTAATTATTAAAAATAGCATTATTTTTATACGACGATTGGCAAATATATCGAAATTCTTCTCATAAATAAATAAACACTTGTATGGACACAGTTTTTCTAACATTAATAGCTCTCTTTAGTGCATTCACAGTTTCGTGTATCATACAATAAATACATGTATACAATATTAATCTACATTATAAAGATATTTACAGACAAATCAGAGTGAATTCATACAAATATAGATTACACTAAGTTTTGTGTTTGTATTGAGACACAGTCAAGTAAAATATAACACATCATGGAGGTAGGCATAATCTTACTGTATTATTCTGTTATTATTATCAACTTACTTTACGCTCCGACCACAATAGCAAAGCATCTATGTTTAATTTAATTTACATTACGGTATATATGTTGAAAGAGTCTGTACCCAGCAATTCGGTGATAATTAGTCGCCTCTTTAGGAAAATACCGCGCGAGGCAGCGCGATCGGTATAGTTTAGA
>JALPQI010026971.1:0-14129 GCA_025490895.1 Thaumatotibia leucotreta
AAGGCTTCTCAACTGCGACGGGGTAAGGCCTGTCGACGGGCACATGGACGGGGTAAGCGACGGGCTTCTCAACAGGCACGGCCACTGGCACGGGCTTCTCCACCGGGTAAGGGGCAGGCACATGCACGGGGTACGGCCTGTCGACGGGCACTTTGACGGGGACACCGACGTGCTTCACAACCGGGTAGGGCTGGGGCACTGGTACTTTAACTTCGACGGGGTATGGCACGTGTTTCTCCACGGGGTAGGGCTGCGGCACGGGCACCTTGACCGGGTAGGGGATGTGCTTTTCGACGGGGTAGGGCTGGGGCACCAAAACCTTGACGGGGTAGGGCCTGTCTACGGGCACGTGGACGGGGTAGGGCACTTTCTTCTCGACGGGGTATGGAGCGGGGACATGGACTGGGACCTTGACGTACTCCTTCACGTGAACGGGCACGTGTTTGATGACCTCGTACGGTTGGGGCACTGGGACCTTGACGGGGTATGGCACATGCTTCTCGACGGTGTATGGCACTGGTCTGTCGACCGGGTAGGCTACGGGGACTCCCTTGACCAGGGTGATAGTTCTGGTGACGTCGGTGTGTTCACCGAGGGGGATGCCGTAGCCCTGGTGGGCGATGGCGCCCTCGTCGATGAAGTTGTAGGCGCCACCGATGCCGTGAGCGTTGCCAATGTGGCCGATGTCAAGGCCGCTGATGCCATATCCGTAACCGAGGTTCAGGAGACCACGTTTGTCCAACTTCTTGTCCAAAGGCTCTGCCTTTTTCTCTGTAGTCTTCTTCTCACTGGCAGCAGCTGCTGCTACCAGCAGGAAAACTAAACAGATCTGGAAAGAAATAAAATCATCAATTTATTGAACACTTATTGAATTTTAGGTGTTACCTCCTACCTTCATCTGTCCTATCCAAAGAACATAAGCCTCAATCAATTCTTAATTAACAAATAGACCAATTTCCAATTTGATTTGACAAATTTTAACGTAATGTAGGCACGAGCATAAAATCGCCTTTTATATTGTTTGTAGTCACGATAATTTGAAAGAACTTTAAAAATAGCGGGTGAAAATGATAATTTTTATATTAAAGTAGTTATTCTTTCAAAATCTAGTGTGAAAGTTCCGATGTTTACGAAGAAAAAGAGTGTGTGTTTTATTCCGGTCAAATTATCAACTGCTCGCTAGCTTAATCATTAATCACGAGTTATCCGAGTTAATGTATAGTTTACATTCGATAAACGGTTAAATAACGGCTAGGTGCCCGCAATGCGTTTCGTTCAATTAAAAAACGTGGAAAGTGAACATCGTAACTAGCTTCCTAGTGAATACAACAAAAACAACTTGTAAAATCCGTATGCATTCGTTACAGACGTTTGACTCGATGGTAAAACGCATTAAAAGGAACCTTGCATTTAAATGTCCATTAAATTTAACAATGATCTTACGCATTCTAGGATATAGTGACGAAATAGTTAAGCCTGATGATACATACGGTTGAATGATGTTGCATAAAGGTCGTATAAGCAGACAGACCGTGACTAAAAATATGATAAAACAGTAGTTCATGTTTGCATGCGTGATTAAGTTCCATAAATGAAAAAAAATTATAATCATTAGTCACGCGATTAAAAACGCATGAGAGTCGTGTGAATATGTAGGAAAAAATAAATTTATCCGCAATTATTGATAAAGACACGCACTTTTTAAAACAAATAAGAATTCCCTTATGTTAGCATAACTTAGCAGGCAAGCTTTTATGTCTCTTTCTACCATGCGCAATTGTCAAAGTGACAGAAAAACAACTGATAATCTAAGAACAGATTACTAAAGGCCGTTTGCCAGACGTTTATGAGTAACAGCATAATCATTAAAACTCCGTTTTGAAATTGACCGCTCTATTCCCACGATTTTCACATACAATACTCAAATATTAGTGTTTGTTTTGTAGTGTTTGAGTTTGCACTGATTCGCTGCGTTGAAGTGCGCAAAGCTTACCATACTCGTATCTTGCGCACTCCTGCGCATCTAAAACTAAAAGAGCGTAAGTTCAAATGCTATACGCGCTTTTACACCACTTTAAATCTATATGATGTATTACGATGTTCTGTTATGGGGAAAATAAGGAAAAGCAATGGAGCTAGCAATGATATGAATTAATTTCGTAATGTTACATCAGTGTATAATTTTGAATAAAATTTCGTTATTTTATTACAAGGAATTCAAAGTTTAAGTTGCTATGTAAATGCTTATAAACAGGTGGTTATTTAAGTATTTACTTATTACAATAGTCTAGACTCTTGACCACAACATAAAAATTAGCTTATTATATATGTACGATCATCACGCTTTCCGCTTTTATCGATGTATTATTGAGGAGTGTCAATAAAGATTATTTATCTAAGGAAAACATAGAAAAAATAACCATTATTGACAGAGTGGAAATAAGTCGTTTTGAAAAAATACTCATCAATTTACAATTGATAGCAATCTAATTGAATCCCAAAATACATAAGTATTTAAATTGCATAATATTTGTGCAGTGGTTGAGAACCAACAAATTCTGCAAGGTGATGTACTGGTGTCAATTCTTACAGTTATATGACAGTGGCCTAGTTCTGTTTCCTAATACACATATTGGTATTATCCAATTTCCAGCTTTATGTAATCGATAACCTTGCCGATGAAGATGACTTCGTAACTTGATTCATAATTATGATCATGAATTTATTAGTTACCACATTGGTTGAATTATGGTGTTACTACAGAAATAATGATAATGAAGGTGATGTTTGACCAATATTAACCTAGTGGTAATTTATTTTATCAATTCTATTACAAAACCGGCCTAAACTTTTTGTTTAAGAAAGACTACCTTGGATAGTTAAGTTATGCCGTTTTTCATAAACGCTCATCAAATTGTCACTGCTTATTAGTAGTTTGTTCTTATTTGTCACTTTTTTGTCTTTGGCAGGAAGGGACTAAACATAAAATAACTAAAACTAATAGAGGTCTACATAAATTAACGAGATTACACAACTACTCCTTGAGAACATGTCGTCGTGTGCTGGCTATTCGGTCACATTTCAGAATCGATTTTTATTCGGAAAATGTGGTCACTTTTACTACGCAATTCTATTTTGAGATGTTGCCGAGCAGGCACGCGACTATGTCAAAACTTTTTAATAATAAACAAAATAGTCCAATGTTATTTATCAAAAGTGTCTAAGCTAGTCAATAAATAAATCTTTATAGAACCTTTATAGGTCTATAATCGAAATACACAAAACAATGGAATAGTGGATTCGGTTCCCATTGTTTAAAATTGACAGCTGTATTTCAAGTTACAAGGCACATTGGGTAACGCTCCCAGAGCCAACTCACGAGTCACGACATTGTGGGATTTACGCTATCTGCGCCCTTATATCGCTTTTATCTGACTTTGTTCTGTGAATCACACGATATATGTAAAGATGTAGTTTATCTTTAGTTTTGTAATACTAATTGGTCGTAATTATAATGTTTAGATTAACATAAAATACGTATTTAGTGAATATGTTGCGTTATATATAATTTATACTGTTGAGTTGACTACCGAGTTTAAGAGTCGTGTGACTGTTAATCAGCAAATAAGTATTATTAGTTGAATGTGTATGTTTATCATAACCTGAATTAATATGAAAAGGTAATATAGGTTTCAATATATTATGTCAACCTTCAATCTTCGGATACGCAATCCTAAAACTAAGATAAATTTATCGCTTAAATGATTACTCATTTTCGTGAATATTTTTGAATTTATTTATCCACTAAAGGTTGCGTAACTAGCTTCCAAAATAACTTAATCGTATTCAAAAAACGCGTAACCTCACGTAATCGACAGTTTACCGTTACCGTTGACAAGTATTCTAAATTCTAAATTTGTCTCACATCCGAAGTGAAAACTGCTCGTAAATTCTCAACGATAGTGAAAATCATTTGTGATTCTTTGGACGCATACATGACATCAGGTTATGAGTGAATCCTTATATCAAGTCTTAAAACAGTCATAAAACATGTTTCTATTCAGAACGCAACTTTGTTTCCGACAATCATTTCTAGTTTCTTATCGTTGTGTGTTTAAATTTTTTTTTTCTGTTGCACTTATGTCTTAACCTATTTTTTTGTTTAGTTGATTGTGTACGTTTAGCCGCCTCGATTGCAATGATTTTAGGGTTCGGTACACTATCAAGCCTACTACTGTGTCTAGAGAGATAGACGCTGTCCGTAACTTAAGAACTGTAATACAGTGTGTCCCAGGGAGAAGTTACCAGCTTCCTGGGACACACTAATTTATACTATACAACTTTTGCTATGGGACTAACAAGGAAATCGCGAAAAAAAAATTGAAATTTTCATACATTTTGTTTGCGTATCCATAGGGAACCGGTCACTTCTCCTTAGGATAGACTGTAGATAAGCGAAGGAGAAATTGACTTAAAGTGCGTATTCTAATACTATTTTAAGTAAATATCTCTGTAAAAGTTTAATTTAGTGTCAATTACCGCTAAAAAAACAAATATTAACAATTTCAGCTCTCAGAACTTAAAACTTTGTAATAACTTTTTCAGAATAACAACGGTGTATATGTAGGTTAGTTATTAAGGCTCCATTTATATTGAATTATACGAGTATAATGATTTAAAACTGTGTGCCTACTTACACGGAAATAACGAATAGATATATTTTTTTAAATCATCCACTCGCAAAATTTAATCCTTGGTCTGTAATTATTATTTTTTTTATACTATCGATACACAGAATCGTGAATCAGATATAACAATAAATTCACATAGACGCGGAATTCGATTCCTTCAAATGAGGTCGCTGTCCGTGGGATACTATTTCTTCTGGCTGTCGCAATCTCTCGGCTACTTACCTAACTGCAGCTCATAATAGGTCACTGCAAGCTAGTTCATAATTTGCATATTCTGCATTTAATTACAAAATGTATTATAAATTGCCTATAACTGTGTTTAAATTGCCGTTTGCAAGGTTCGTCACTTGTGATATATTATTATTTTGTAATAACGGGTCGATTATGCTCGTTGCATAATTACACTTCAATTCTAAGATATCATTTTCCTTAAAAAAGTATCAATGTTTCTAAAAGTATTAAGATATTTTTGATTTTAAATTATCTGGTGTACGAAACTTTTTGGAGAGTTAAATAGGTGTCCATTATCAAGCTAAGTAAGCAACGAATAAAAAAGATCTTGAGCAACTTAACCTGAAAATTCTACAAAAATGTTACCAATTTAGGGAATTTGAGAATTAAATACTTGTTTGACAGATATTGGAATCCGGTTACTAATTACAATGATTTCCTTGGGCTAGGAATATTTTATTCCGCCCATTCGTAAGAAAATTGCGTGTTTTTCTCGTTAACACGGTAAGACCAGACTGGATTACAACTTAGATTAAAAGTGTACGTATCCCTTCTTGGTCATTGCAATCTGAGTTATATTGGCTCAGGTTTAACGTTGCTTTTAATTATTATCGCTTATTAGACTTAAGACCTTTTCATTTTTAGTATTAATAGTTCAGTCTAATCACATAGCCCTTTTAAGGTGAGCGGGGTTACTTTAGTACTCAGGATATATCATCGCTATTCGATTTCGCAACTGACTACCGACTGCTATTTTTATCTGTCACTTAACTAGTCAATTATAAATTGTTGTAGGTGATAAAGTTAAGATAAGCGCCTGTTTATGTACGGGTAGTTGTATAACCATAAAGACATTTTTTTGTTTGTGTTTGCAGTTTAAATAGCAACATGTTGAGATGAGACCATTTCGTGGCACCTTTTTTTGTAGTGCTATATCTGCTTTGTTTTTACTGTGTGTCACGAATAAATTATTTTCTATTTCTATAAATACTTATGTATTATCTATTTCAAGTTTTTTTTACTTATAATTCGTGATTCTAACTGACATAACTGTTTAATTGTAGGTTATATCTAGTTGTTAATGTCACTTGGACATATATATTTTTTTTTATTTGAAGAAACAATTTGGGCGTATTAATGTGAATTCTATTTGCAGCTTTGTCCAAAAAATATTTGTTCTAATAACCTAGAGCAACTATACTTTTTAATAGGACACAACTCTCTTAGAATAATATCATTTAGGTATAATTCAATTTGAACAGTTTCTCTAGAAACTTTTATAATGCCAAATGCAAATGTCCGCAGGAAAAAAGTGATTTCAGTAGATTCAAGTCTGATTATTCAGAGTTGATTATTTTAGGTATGTCCTATCTGAACACGTTGAGTACTTAGATCTTATAAATGTCCCGGCCATAACACTTATCCCCTGTTATTTAACTAACAGGCTCGTATGGTCATGTAACAGTCGTATAAGCAACCTTTGCTTCCCCGCTTCCTGGCCAAACCCGTCTTCGGAGAAAACCATTGTGACGCAACGAATCTATCTATAATTTGCTGCAATCCTGGTAATTGGCAACTTGTTACTTAGATCATTTGCCTATAGGTAGTCCTTGTTCTGTGTGATTGTTTCTGTAAGCGAATGTTATAGGTATCTAGTATCTTTCCAAGCAATTTATTACTGACTTTAAGCTTCGATAAATAAATTAATTAATGCAGTCGTTAAATTTAAGTTTAATGATGAAATGGAATCGCGGATACATTAATTTATTAGCATCACTTTAAATACCTACTTTTTATAAATTCATTATAGGCATTTATGAACGTAAATTATATTAGGAAGTAGCTAATAATTTCAAGCTAAAAAAAAATTATAACTAAAAATACTACTATACAAGTACTGGTGTAAAGTGACCTAAAATCGTGTAAGTAGTAGATAATAAGTACCATCGCTTTCGCTATCAATCTATTTTATTAAACTAATGTTTTCTTTGTAACTATAAGTATTTTTGTTTTTTTTTTATCATGATTTTATAATTAATTGGAACAAGAATATATTTTGAACTTTAACCGACATCTTTGGATCCTTAAATGGAGATTGTTATCAAGTTTGTAACGAGCGATTTGTACCTGACCTTTTATTAGAATGTTTGCGCTAATTTGCTATTCTTGGATACTTCGAAATATACTTCGGTACAAATAAGTCAAAGGCTAACATTATTATTGCTGAAGTTGAGCAATTAAATTTAATTGATGCTTTTACAAGTTATAAATACATTTTTATTTGAACTTTGCTTAGTTTTGTAACTGTAACACCTAATAATAAAATTGAACTTAACTGATTTGTAATCTTTGTTGTTATTAATAATAACGATCTAGTTTAATAGTACGGTCAAATCGTATATTAAACTCGCAAAACATGTAGTAAAGCTGCATTTTTGGTATGTTATTTAGACACCATAGGGCAGTATAAAACCACATTTTGCAAGCAAAAAAAAGTTGTGCTAGCTGCGTTATACGTGAAAAACTGTGAAATTTACTGTCTATTTTTAATTTCTGATTTTTATAAAAAAAGCCTTACGTTTTTTGACAATATGTATCAGGTAACGTTTAACGATGAATGGATTTGTAACAAGATGAGATAACATGCATTACCGTAGGTCTTATAGTTTCAGAGATTCGAGACTTCAAATAGTACCCTGTTTTGTAAACTAGATAAAATGTTGAGTTTTGCTAACGTTTTTGGTTTAATATCGCCTTACCTAATTATACTACGAAAAACATGAAATAATTATCTTATAGTGCAATTAATATTCTTTCATTTAAGGGTAAAATCAGGTCAGTAAACTTTGTGATTGAAACCAAAAACGCGAAATTCAAAAAGCAGGAGGTCCGCTATCTAAGTTTTTCATACAAATCGCAAGTCGTGTTGCAAAGCTGCAATTTTAGTATATTATATAGGCCCTATAAGGACGTACAAAAATGCATATTACAAGAAAAACATAAAAGGAATTTCTGCATAGGACGAAAAAAACTGAAAAAATATTGGACTTCTTTTACTTTTTGACGTTTAATTAAAAAACTATTATCTTTTTGATACTAATTGCTACAAAACTTAGAAAGAATATGAAATTTGAAAGGATTCGAGCTACCTTGCATTACCCTAAATTATATAGATTTAGAGAAACGACGTTTCAAAATGTGCCCTTTATTAAGTTAAGAAAATAAATGCATGTTTTGAAGCCTCGTATACCCCCAACTATAAGACTGACAGTAATTGTTATCGGCTCAATTTGTTCAAAATTTAATGTAGTTATTATCTACAATTACTTTTTTTTTCTTAGCGCGAACGTTTTGCCAATATTTAGTGAATAGCTTTAACGTAACCTAAAATTTGTTTATGTTTTGATAAAAGGGCACTTTATGAAATGTCGTATCTCAAAATATATATAACTTACGGTGATGCAACGTAGCTCAAATCCTTTCAAATATAATGTTCTTTCTTAGTTTTATAGCAATCAGTATCAAAAAGATAATAGATTTTTAGTTAAACGTCAAAAACTAAAAAAAGTGCTAATTTTTTTCCGTTTTTTACGTCCTATGCCCAAATTATTTTTTTGTTTTTCTTTTAATATGCATTTTCGTATATATCTATAAGGCCTTTATAATATACCAAAATTGCAGCTTTGCAACTCGACTTGCGATTTGTATGAAAAACTTAGATAACGGGCCTCCTGCCTTTGGAATTTCGGGTTTATACTTTCAACTACAAAGTTCACTGACCTAATTTTACCCTTAAATTAAAGAATATTAAGTGCGCTATAAGGTCATTATTGCATGTTTTTCGTAGCATAATTAGGTGAGGCGATATTAAGTCGAAAACGTTAGCAAAACACAAAATTTTATCTAGCTTACAAAAAGGGGTACTTTTTAAAGTCTCGAATCTCTGAAACTATAAGACCTACGGTAATGCATGTTAGCTCAAATTGTTGGAAATTTATTAGTCTTTAAACGTTTATTTTCATATGATATCAAAAAACGTAAGGTTTTTTAAATAAAAATAAGAAACTAAAAAATGGCCGTAAATTTCGCAGTTTTTTACGTACTACCCAGCTAGCACAACTTTTTTTTGCTTGCAAAATATGGTTTTATACTGTCCTATGGTGTCTAAACAACATACCAAAAATGCAGCGATACTACTTGATTTGCGAGTTTAGGGTAAAATTATGTACGATTTGACCGTACTATAAGTTTAGATGAATTAATATTTAATATTTTGGTGCTTATAAGCAAATTGACTTCATCACATCCCATAATCCATTGTAGTAAAACGACACAACAAAAATGAGTGCGCAGCTCACGTCGCTACCAAAACAATGACACATGTCAAAATCATTCACACAACATGTGGCATTTGATTTGTGTCACTCTTCAGTAACGAACTGAACCAACTTTAACTCGCTTTAAATCGACAAGCTGTCGAATTAAAAACTATAAAGCACGCACATCACTTTTGCACAATCCATCACTTTGGGTTAGGGGTTTGAAGTCACTTTGCACTGCACAACACTTCACACACTCACCGCTATTTTCATTGTGCCTCTCGTATGTTGTTCGAGTCGGGAAAGACTGGATACGGCGAAGTCTGAGTTGTGTGTTTTTATACTTGGATATTCGGAGTGACTTTCGCTGTTTGTGGCGGGAAACGTTGCTGCGTGTGTGGAGTCCTTGTATTTGGCCGGCGGTCGGACAGGGGGCAGACGCCTCGACGTTCTTAAAAAAAAATTTGGTTTTCGCGGTCGCGTTTGTTTATTTACAGTTTTGAATTTGTTCTTTTGATTTTATTGCGTGTTTATCAACGGTTTAACTTAGACTATTATTGAAATATATTAATATTTCTATCTCTTTAATAATAGCTTATTAAATTATCTTTACAGTTTATAATTAAATATTAGATGTCATATGCCAAAGAAAAATACCGAGGTTTATCGACACTGGAGGTGGGTTTAGATTAGCCGCCAAAGCTAAGGACATGGGTTCAAATCTCAACTCCAGCGTTAGTAAACTTCGGTATGTTTTCTTTGGTATATGACATCTTATATTTAAATTTATATACATAATAGCATTATTTTTTACTTAAAAAATACAAGTCAAAAATATCAAACTAAACAATTTGTGTTGTTTCATAAAATAAGTACTTAGATAATTAATATGCAAGCATTACTTAATTTTGTTATAGGTAGTTGTATCAAGTATACATTGTAACTATTGTAAGCCAATATCCCTTGTAATCTAACCAGTATTCAATCGCCCTAGATATCATTTGATCGGCAAATGTATTCAGATTTCTTTTGTTCTTACATGACGGATTATACATACATCGTAATCAAAATTCAACGATAACATGTATATTCGCTGTTTTGCATCTAGTAAGGTTTGGTGTAATGGGGTGAAGTGAAACACAAGTGTTGATAAATCGGGAGACGTCAAATCTAACCTCATAAAATTTCATCTTACCCCGACGCATGTAAATATATCTCTTAAGGTGTAACCAACCGATCATATAAGCCTCTTTAAATAAGATTTATTAAAAAATGATTATCATTGTCAAATACCTATCTATCGAACTCTCCATCGATCGGCACTTAAGTACTTAAACCTGTTTAAGGTTTTGTTGCGATGAGTCTTACTTATAGTAATAAATCTTACATTTTCAATCATATTTTAAAAGACAAATGGGCCTTAATCGTGTAAACTTACGTTTAATTATATCCTGACGTTTCGGGCATGACGTTCGGGTGTAACGTTATGCCCGAAACGTCAGGATATAATTAAATGTAGTTTACGCGATTAAGACCCGTTTGTCTTTAGAATATGAGTGGTAACCGTGAAAGTTTAAATCACTAAATTTTCAATGCTTTCAAAAAATGTATATTATTTATATTTGACATTACTTAGTTATAAAAATACGTTCATAATGTTATTATAACCTCCTAATCTCACAGTAACTTAACTGATGTACAATATACATCGGTAAGTATGTTAACCGCAGTAGTTATTGATTGGTTTATTATTTAATGGATTCATGAAAATAATCTATTGTTTTTCACACCATACACTCTACTTTGAAGACAATACAGATTTTTGTGTAAAGTAGCAATTCTACGTAACACAGTGTTAAACGGTTTACTGTACAGTTTAGCGCGCGGGCGAGTTTTCGAACAGTGTTATTTGCGAATAAATCTTTAAAATAATCCGTATATCAATGGATATCAATATCCAAACAAAAAAAAACAACAAAAATTTGCAAAGAATTTTCGTCTTACTTAATATTATTATAATTGTACAGATTTGTGAATAAAAAAGTGTCATAAGTTATTATAAAAACAACTCTAAAGTTTGCTTCAAAATGGCCTCGCTTCCGCCAAATAAAAAATATTTTGTAAAAAAACATGTTCACTATGAAGTTCAGGGAAGTTGTAAACAAAAAGTAAGTAGTTCACGTAATGAACTTTAATTAATCATTACATTATTGATTATCATTAAATATCCGGTTCAAACATAGAATAGGTATGTAAATTTGCATATAAATACGCCACTGCACCATTCTACTCTATTTTTTGCGGTTCATTAGATCTATATTCAGGTATTTAGTTTACGGTTAGGGTTGTCAACCTTAATAGGTTACATTTTTCTTCAATAGTCAAATATGATATATATTTGACTGTTGAAGAAAAATGTAGTACGCAAAAATACAACATTTTCGGGGTAAGGATCCACAAAAAATTTAAAATACAATTGTCCTAATTTATTTAACAAATAGTAACATTTCCTATCACCAAATTTCATCCATTATCAATACCAATACCGTCATTGATCATATTTGAATCCAAAATAAAGACTTTATTACTATAATATTATTTTTTTACGGATAGGTAAAGCCATCCAAAGAGGGAAGGCAGCCAGCATTATGAAAAACCTTCCGCAAGGTTTGAATCTTATTTTTAGGTACCTAAGTTTAGTAATTTCATGTATTTTTATCTTTCTATGTATTTTAACGTATTTTTTATTTACGTGTGTTTTTTTGGAAAATACTATAAATCTCAAAAAAATTGTTGGCAACCCTATTTACGGTAAGTAACCGGACATTGCAAATATTAAAACTAAACGGAAAATTATTACTTTGGGAGGATATTAACTTGTTTTAGTACATTTGCGAAGGATATTGTGTAACATGTAAACCTAGATTTCCCTACCTTGATTCGTAGGCCTAATTGTTACTAAAACACGAAAACGATACATTGTTTTGGCACGAGCCCATCATAAAATAATTGAGCGATATCCTTACCCTAGATATGTTACCAGGATGCTTAGCCAAGTTGCCAATCGCTAACGCTTAGTAGCGTGTCGTAGTTTTCCCTCTCTGTTACTCTTTCATATTAGTGTGACAAAGACTGCTTTGCAGCAAAAGCTGCCTTTCGTTAAGATTGACGATTAAGCGTTAGCGATTGGCAACTTGGTTAAGCACCCTGATTATAAAGTCTTACGCCCTTAAACTTAACACTTTAAACCTTGAGTTCAAATACATTTTTAGTTAAATATTGAAACGTCTTTCACGACATGTGTCAAAGACGTCAAATGCTGTGGAAAGTCAGCCATATTTGTTTACATTTTTTGTTTTCTGCTGTCGAACGGTATATGTATATAACTTAATTATTAGCGACTCGCCCCGGCTGCGCACGGATACTATACCTACTTAAAAACCTTCCTCTTGAATTACTCTACCTATTGAAAATTTCATCAAAATCCGTTGCGTTCCTAGTTTTAAAGATTTAAGCGTACAAAGCGACATAGTTAGGGACAGAAAAAGTGACTTTATTTTATACTATGTAGTGATGATGATGACATTTTAGTCACATTTACTAAATGTACTTAATTGGGTAAGTAGCTATATTATACTGCCTATACCGTAAAATCTTGTAGGTAAATGCTTTAATTTTAAAAAGGTATTAAACGTCTTCAAAAGAGGTTCTATTTCAACTGATGTTTTTTAACATGCATACTTACTAAATTTATATTTCACGCTGGTTACTCACGTTTTAAGTCGAAAAATGCTTTCGCGACGAAGAATTCGTCGCAAAACCATGGCGATTGACTCTTGAAGAAGCTCCTCCTGTATGGAGCGAAACATGTCGAGCATTTTTCGACTTAAAACGTGAGTTACCAGCGTGAAATATAATTTTAGTATGAATGAGTCTCACGAGAGTTTTGCATACTTACATAGGTCTTTGATTAAAACGACGTATACAGGGTGGAAAGCACAGATGTCATAAATACAATAGATCAAGCAAGCGTATCTACTTAGCGTGGCAAATGAACTCAGTGATATCTACTGAGTTCTCCGTCTTTAATCGCAGCTTGCAGCTTTCGGGCGTCAAATTTTGTAAGTTGAAGTGAATAAAAACATTAATAATGCCTCCTTAAGTAATATTAATTGCAACAACACAAAGAAATATGAATACTCAAGGGCCTGAGACATATTTAAAATCATAGGCAAGTAACAACTTCAGTACAAAATCTGACACGCTCGGCCGCCATACAAATGAATGAACTTGTTTCTTCTATCCAAATCTAATTCTGTGGTGGTAAGGGACGACGTTTCTTCCCGCTACCGACCGATTCTACCAACCATAACGATGAACTTTCAGTATGGGACCAACATCGAAAGCGTACATAGAAAATTGACTTTTCCATATTATTGAACTGTAACTAATCACTCACTTTGTACGAGGGGTTGCATTATTTTTAAATATTTCTATGTTGGTATCATACTGAAAGGTTCTTGAGTGGCAGCCACGTACCGGAAGGCGTAGCGTGGGTAGGCCCCCCACAAGGTGGACCGTTGACCTGGTGAAGGTCGCAGGAGTCCGCTGGATGCGGGTGGCGCAGGACCGGTCATTGTGGCAATCTTTGGGGGGAGGCCTATGTTCAGCAGTGGACGTCTTTCGGCTGATATGATGATGATGATGATGATGATGATTATACTGGAATTGGTAGGTAGGTAGACTTGGTCGGTAGCGGGAAGGAACGTCGTCCCTTTCCACCCTATATACAAATCAACAAACCACAAATTGTGCTAAAACCGGCAAAATGTGTCATTTTGAACCACATTCGCGAACCGGCCGGGCGACTATTTCTGGTCATTTGAAA
>JALPQI010026972.1:0-11397 GCA_025490895.1 Thaumatotibia leucotreta
TTTTTTTTTGGTAACAAAAAAATGAATTTTTTCGTACAAAATATTTTAGAAAAATGTGGTGGATCTGGCTCAGCATTATTGACTCCATCAACCTAATTTTTTATCAATATCATCAAAGACGACTAAAATGAAGGGTCCACGGAAAAAAAACATGGTCCAGTGCTTAAAAAAAATCATGGCAACTTCATACCTTATTCTGTTTAAAAGTAAGGTGCTTTTTTCTTTCTGTAATTTGAATTGACTAGACATGTTCTTTCCGTGGACCCTTCAAATGTAGGTAAAAAACTGCTCAGACTTCGATATTTTTTTCTTTTGTATATAAAAATCTTACCCCCTTATTTATTCATGAAACGTCTGCTAACTTAACAAGCCGCTAATAATTGTTTGTCCCCTTTCGGTCTTAACAATGTGTCCATAAGAGCAAAAAGGGACAAAACAATTATTAGCGGCTTGTTAAGTTAGCAAACGTTTATGAATAATGGGGTTAATATTTAACCTCCTGAGTCCCTGGGTCCGTTATAAAGGCCAAAAATCATGCCATGTGTAAACGCCGAGCGCTAAAAAAATAAAGTTATAAAATAAAGTCCCCAGAGTCCTTTATAACGGCCAAAATCATGACATGTGTAAAGACCGAGAGCTAAAAAACTAAAAGTTATTCATAAACGCCGATTGTCCGTTATAAAGGTCTTAATGTTTAGCGCTTAAAATCAGGCGATAATGGCGTGAATTTGAGAATCAATGGCTGTCGTCCAATCAGAAATATATCTATCTCTATTTCGTAAAGTCTATTGCCCAGTGAAAAAGAATATTCCGTTCAGTACGACGTCAAAAGTCCGGCAAGATGTTACATCGCGCAGGTAGAGGTGAGTTCAATCTTATTTTTTCGCTTATACCTATTTGTTTTTGTCTGTCTTTTTTATTTATTTAATGATTATTTTACAGGTTTATTATAATGTAATTACTAATTTTATTGTAAACATGATGTTTGAAGTACAATTACGTGTTAAATTAATTTGACCTTTGTAAAGCCCTCTCGGACTTTGTTCATAGCATCATTAAGTTCTCACACTTATTTAAAATGAGTTTTCCTTGAAATCTGTAGATTAAAATTTCAAAATTAGTTATATAATGTTACAGAAGGTTTATTACAATTGTTTTTAAAATACTTAAGTAAAGTTACTTTATGAGGATACTAGTGTGATGTGAGAAGTAGACTGATTTAACTACAACAATTTTGTATTGAATTAGATTTTAAAAGAAAGATGTTAATGTTTTAATAACAGAACGGTTCTACGATTTTTGTTATTTTTTATAATTATAGCATTTTGACAATGCCTTATGTTTTATTTTATTTTTCAAAGATACACCTGATTCCATACAAAATGACACAAATTTGCGACATTTATTGTATAATCCTAGTCACATAAAAGCCGAGAGGCCTTTATAATGCCCGAATAATTTGTAAAATAAATTATGCTTAAAGTATACCTCTTTGAGTATATAACCAACTTTGTTCCAACAAAAATCTGACAGGCTCATTTTAAACCTTAAAATAAGCGACAGAAAGTTCAGGACTCAACACTGATGGTGTTATAAAGGACTCTCGGCTTTTATGCGAGCGTACTCGATTTTTACCCAGGACTTTACGCTGATAGTGTTATAAAGGACTCTCGGCTTTTATGCTAGCGTACTCATTTTTTATCCAGGACTCAGGAGGTTAAATAAATTAATAAATATACGTGTTGCGTTTAGATCTACATCCTCGTCCTGCCCGTCATACTAAATTTGAGGTATTGAAATTTAAACGTAATGAGTTTGAAAATATGGTAGCTTTTGTTTAATCCTAAAAAAATGAATATGTCCTTTATAAATCACATTGGGCAAGACGAGGGTAATGTTATTCCGGCAAACGTGCGATATACATCCTTTAGTTACATAGTCCAAGATTGGGTCATCATCGAACATAACAGTAAGTAGTTGTTCTTTCAATTAACAAACGACAAAAATAGGCCAAGAGGCAGTTTGTCATCGGCGACCGTGAATCATAGTGACGATTTTGCGCTATAACTGTTAAGTAATAAATAAACGAAAACTGAAAATATGTTTTTCATCATACTTGCTGTCTACGCTTGCATGCGTAGCGGGAGTAATAGTAAAGTGAAATTCCCTAGGGAGTAATAGAAATGTCAGTACGTCATTGAATAATATTTTGTCTTAAAACTTATTTTTTTGTCGGAAAGTGTGTGAAAAACATTTTATGCATCACGGTCGGTAAGCGGAATACTAACTCGAGTCATTAAAAGCCCTCCGCCTACGGCGTCTGGCTTCTAACACTCTCTTTAGTAATTCCGTACTTACTTCCCTTTATGCACAATGTACTAATTAGTACAGGTGATGCGTTTTCTACACACTAGTGCGAGAACTGATTTTTTGTCAGGGCAAGTTCGGAGGGCCATCCGTACTGAAAAACGTCGTACGATACACATGCGAAACGCGAAGTCGCTAGCATAAGTGTTTCGCTGTCAGAATCCTTTATGTAAGTGACTGTCCAATACGCTGCGTATTATGCGTTGTATGGTCGCCTGGTAACCACATCACAAGCCTTAATTGAGCTTACCGTGGGACTGGGTCGATTTGTGTAAGATGTCCCAAGATATTTATTATTATTATGTTTGTATCTCCTTGAGGATCACGGGCTTACAAATCCCGGTTTTTTGATAGGCTTGCGCGGGGATATAGATCCAACACGTAGAGGCCCTTTGGAGAAATTTGCTGTGTTGTACACCTGCTGCAACCCATTCACGGGCACAAATACATATCCGTAAACCGGTCCCAGCAGGCGCATAGAGACTATTGAGAAGGAATGGAAAAGTCTAATGGGCTATGGTGATGGAGGATGGATGGATCAGAAATGGAACTATAGAAAAGAGGTCCGGACACCTGCCATAACAACGATTTCTCTTTGCTATCGAGGCAGGCGGTGACTTGCCGCCGACTAGATGGGCCCCCGTAAATGCCGTCACAAGAGACAGCCAGGGGCAACACCGGTGTAGGCGGCTCAGGAGTGTAGAGAGGTGTACACCGCTTTCTGCGCAGTGGCTTGACAGCCGCTGCACCAACTCGCGACTTACGCAAATTTACACTTCCACCCCTGGAGCACATAGCTCTGACGACTCCTCTCTGGACGGCCAGTTAAGGCAAGCCAGAGCTGAGAGTCCTACGGGTCCCCTTGGGGTTCCACTCCGACCGACGAAGACACGCCGGAGGCGGGGACCCTGACCAACTCTCGGGAGCACTCGGGTCCGTGGGGTCGTTACTCCCCAACAGCTCGCCACAAGCTGCCCTGCGGCCTTTATTATTATTATTATTATTTGTATGTCTTTGCCATATCTCGGGACCATGGGGTCCCGGGCCTTTGGGAGGCATGCGTGGGGCCGAAGCCAACAGCGCAGAGGCCCTTTAAGACAATTAATATAAAGCAAAGGATACACGTGGCGGATACCATCCCCGACCGCACAATATGATACGTCCGGAGATGGTCCCCGCCAGGTGCAAAGACTATTGCAGTGCAGCACTGTGACTGCGATGGAAACTAGGTCATGGGCTATGGTTGGTATATTGGATGGACTGGATACTGGGTTATGGGAGGAGACTAGCGGACACCTGCCGTGACAATCAGTCTCAAAATTGTAAAAAAGCAGGTGGTGACTCGCCAACTCATTTAGTGGGCCCTACAAACGGCCGCACGCACAGTGCGACAATAGCGCAACACTTCAGAGCGGCTTTGAGGTTGTCGAGAGGTGAGACTGCGGTAGCCAGATCCCGGTAATCCGTTCAAGGGCCACCGGCGTTATGACATTTTACACTTCCAACCTGGAGCATAGGTCCCGCTCTTGCGAATCCACTCTGGCCGGCCGGTCAAGGCAAGCACAGAGGCGAGGGCCATATAAAAGGGCCCTCTGGAATAGGGGTCCGCGGTGTCGCCACTCACCGTCAGCTCGCCACAAGCTGCCCCCGCGGGGTTATTATTATTATTATTATTCGTTAAAGTGGGTTTACACCAAACGAGGGAATGTTCATTCTATCCCCGCTCTACGAAATTCGTTGGTTACACAATACGTAATTCGTCGAAATTCGTTGATTTCGTAGAGTGGGGGATAGAATGAGCATTCGTTTGTTTGGTGTAAACCCACCTTTACACTTTCGTGACGAAATCGTGACTTGCCGCGGACTCGCTTCGTTTTTACCTCGCTTGCAAATCCCGATTGTGATAAGGCCCTTAGTGCGTCAAAGATAGTTGCGATGGAAATGCTGTCACGTAGAACGATGGCGGAAAGACACGGCAGGGCATTACCTGTTCCTCTGAATACTCCCCGATAAATGCAGGGTAAGACTACATCTCTACGCAAAGCCAAGGAATCAAGCCGATCTGAAATATCCTGGCAGTCAACTATCTTTTTTTTATGTGACGAAGGTAGACAACTGAGCTCTCAGACACCTGATGGAAAGTGCGAACTGAGGCCCATGGAAATAGTGACCGAAAAATCGCCTATGCGCTGCCTACCCTGAAGATTTAGATGGATTGCCAGTAATTACACCGGCTATCTTACCCCCAAACCGGAATACAGTACTAGTTAACTATTTAGCGACAGGTTAACGGATAAGACAGTGGTAGCTATCCTGGCGGACCCTGCACGAGGTCCTACCACCAACTATTCATCAAAATAGTAAATAAAATTATTGAACTGGCTCCTATGCTATCAGCAACATGATTTAAGAATACGTGGTCGTGGCACAGTGGCCTATATTAACTGTTTGACGTCGTACCAGCTATAGTCTCGGCGAACAAACTGGCTGCTCGATCCAAATAAATAAATAATATCAGCCGAATGACAAAGCTATGAACCGTCTGGTGACGGCAGTAAGAATACATTTGTCACCACCCCAACTCTTCCCGCGGGAGTCGTAAGAGTCGACTATTGGATTGAATTAGTGTCACTAACCATTCTTTGATTTGATTGATGACGGGCAGCAGCGTCATCATAGTGGACACATTAATGCGATCGCCAATCCACACGCGTGGTGATTATGGGCATTTACCTCCTAATGCGCCTATACGCATAGTTAGTAGGAGAGGCCTACGTCCAGCTGTGGACTGAGATAAGCTGATGATGTGATGTGAATGACAAAAGTTCAGGATGCTTAGCCAAGTTGCCAAGTGCCAACGCATAGTCTTGTATCGTAGTTTTCCCTCTCTGTCACTCATTCATATTAGTGCGACAAAGACAGTTATCTGCCTTTCATTTACGATTGACGATTAAGTGTTAGCGATTGGCAACCTCTCTAAGCACCCAGATGTGATATGCTGGGGCATTTTCGGTAGTTCCATGCTGGTATTTAACCTTAAAGAATAGCTACTGCTCTGTTATTATCAAAACTATGACACGAGTCTTGTTCTCATGAACCTACCATGTGTAGGTACATGTTTTCGTCTACCAACACCAGTATCCTCTCAGTTACTCAAAGGTTAGCTGGAAGAGATCCCTTAAAGGGATAAGTTCGCCTTTGTACAATTTCATTGTATATGTTTCGTTTGTTATTTTTTATGATTTGTGCAATAAAGTGTTTACTACTACTACTACTACTGCTACTATGGATTATAATTATCTCTAGAAACACGACAATTACAGCATAATTCCGACACATCATGTCAAGAACTGATCGCAGTAATGTCTCCACTATGATAACGCTGCTGCTCATCAATCTTCAATAAATAAATGGTCAGTGACACTTCTAATCCCTTAGTCGACTCTTACGACACCCACGGGAAGAGTTGGGATACTTGGGATGGTGACCAATGTATTCACACTGCCGTCACCACACGGGTTATAAATAATTCCATCTTGGTTTGCCACAAGGACGTGGACCATCATAGCTTACGGAGTACTGTGACTGTGACGTCCGTAAAAGTGTTACCATGGTAAAATAAGGTTGCGACTATAAGTTGTAAACATGTAACGACTAGCCAGTTCAGGATGGCCGAACTATAAACAAGGTACAGCGATGGACATCAATTACTTAATAGTAAAATGACGGCTAATTGATCTAAATTGCCGTCTTACGTTTCCTCCGGAGGGAACCAAGAAAATATTAGTATGGAGTTATTTACCATGCATACTCGTATGAAACTTGAACGGGTGACACTTTTCTGCACCCGTGCACATCATCAGCATATCCACTGCTGGACTGGACAATAGGCCTCTCCTCTCAACTATGCGCGGTGTTTCTATGCGATTTTGTTACGCGTTTTTTTGTCCATTACCATCACCACTTTATTTACCGTTTTATAAAAGCAAACGAGACTATTATGCCAAAATAGCAGACAAACATGCGTCTGCTACAAGATAATCGAAAATGACTACACTATTTATACTACGCAGTTCGTCAATATTTTGGGAATGGTAATGACTTGATTGTTGCGACTGAATAATCGCATAGAACTAACTACCCGCGTATAGTTTCACTGAAAATCAGCGTCGCGAAATGTGACATCAAAGCTGAATGAAGCCCATTTAGCGCAATCTGGACGCATAGGACGCATATTATAGACGCATTAGGAGGTAAATGCCCATAAAAGCAAGCGGATTGGCGATCGCAGTAATGAGCCCACTATGATGACGCTGCTGCCCGTCATCAATCAAATAAAATAATGGTCAGTGACACTTCAATCCCTTAGTCGACTCTTACGACACCTGCAGGAGGAGTTGGGGTGGTGATAAATGTATTCTTACTGCCGTCACCACACGGCTTCACGGCACCCGTGCGGGAATGAATTTTTTCATCACACTTGCTGTCTAAGCGCGCCATTGCTTGCGCGCGTAGCGGGAGCAATAGAAATGTGAAATTCCCTAGGGAGTAATAGAAATGTCAGTACGTCATTTAATAATATTATGTCTTAAAACTTATTTTTTGGTTGGCAAGTGTGATGAAAAACATTGTATGCATCACGGTCGGTAAGCGGAATACTAACTCGAGTCATAAAAGCCCTCCGCCTACGGCGTCGGGCTTCAAAGACTCTCGTTAGTAATTCCGTACTTACCTCCCTTGATGCACAATGTACTATTATAGTACCTATACGTACTTTACTGCACTGTGTTGCACTGTTATGCCAATATTGCTTTAATTTCTTCGCATTATTTATAATTATTACCTTAGGGCTAGTTTGTGGCATCATTCAAGGTTAATCTAAAGAAATGTGGCTATCCACCGACAATGATTAATTTAATTACTGACGTTTTAATTATTCTGATCTTACATTAAGAAGTAGCCAGGGTGTTTCTTTCCGTAAAATTATAGATATGCTCAAATATAAGAAAAGTTTAATGACTGACCTTTAGATCAGATATTACATCGTTAATAAATTTATTTACTTTGACATATTTGCTGTTTAGTCACCTGCTGAGACTAATTTTTATGTTATTATTGAGGTTCTTTTACACTTACATTAATTATCTACGAGAACGTACTATGAAAATAAAAAAAATGTTTCAAATTCAACAAAAGCTGATATGTGTATTCTGTTAATTTAGAGATAGCGTTATAAAAATAAAATAAAATATTAACGTAATAAAGTTTATTCATTAAAAATATCGAACAACTGTCATATTAAAAATATTTTTTTACGCGACTATAACAACTTGATAAGAAATGTAATATAGTGATTGTCAAAGTAATATTATCGAGTATTTGACACACATGTTACTTTGAGCATAAAATATACAATATTTTTTATTAATATCACCTATACAAAATATGGCAAGTTTTCTCTACAACTAAGCTTTGACATACCTATCCTTTTAAATATGTTGAAGAAATGTACAGTTTTAAGTTAGTTCTGAAATAAATTATTTGAATTTGAATTTGAATTTGAATTTAAAGTATACTCTATGATTATAAAATAACAAATCTCTTCAAAACGTGTAACATTTTATGTTAAGTGTTTGTTACTGTAATTATATATATATATATTTAACTTACATATTTAATAATGTACACACAGCCCTAAGTTAAGTAATAAGAGTCTGCGTAAAATACTTTTAAGACTATTAATAAATTACACTAAAACAATAATACTAAAATGTCATAGTTTTCTAAATGCATTCCAGTATTCATATTATCATTTGGCTTACAACCCGAAACTATATTCAATTCTCCTAATGTTAAAACGTGAAAAACGTTGCTTAAAAATACAAAATACGAAAAATTCATTCCTATCAAAAATACGTTTGATTTTAACAACAATTTTTTCAGACAATTCGATTTTCAAAACAAATTAAAATAACATTTATTGATATTAAACCAATAACATTGTTTGTGTAAGTATGATATAGTTAATATTTTTCTTTAATTTTAAATCTCTGTTCAAATACTTTTCTAATACAAAATCAAACAAAAACTCAATAGGAGCACTAACTAGTCCAAACGGCATTCTGTCAAATTCGTATTAGCCATTCGACTTTCATAACGCAGTCTTTTCTTTTAAAGGCAATGTTTCATCATCGTAGTCAACTCTACCGACGAGCACCGGTTCTGCTCCCTTTTCTTCATGCCCACTCTGGCCGTAAGGCATCTCTCTCTTTTCGAGCTCTTCAGCTAATCGCGCGAATAGTTCTCTGAAATCAACAAAATTATACTATGCTTAACAGAAAAAGTGCAAGTTTAGTTTCGGCAATCAATATATTCTGATTAGCAAAACGTAAGACAAACTTTTTGTATTTTTTGATGCTATAAGTGGCCTACTTTGACGACGTGCTCCATATAAGTTTATTACATGTATTAAAAAAATCCTTATCAAAATCCGATGATGATTATATTGTCAATCAGATCGTTATTGTAAATATATTAGATGTAAAATACCAAAAAAAAAATAACCAAGTTCACCAACGTAAGAGGTGGGATTTGAACCCTTTCGAGGTTGATACCTGCACCCTTCGGCCACTCAAGCTCATGGTCTTTGCATCCTCCTTGAGACCATTCGCACGTATCTGATGAGGCCTGCCTGCATCTCCAGGTCTTTATATTTGACAAGGCTCAGGTAGAAACGAGTTTACTACTATAAGCATTCAAGCCCCATTACCCTAGTGAAAAAGTATATAACTCGCCGGCCATTGTGTAGAATCAGCGGAAACCGGTCATGGTCTTTTGCATCGCCCTTAAGACCATTTTCAAGATGTGTATGTCATATGTGTGTCGTCTCGTGGATGTGTCTCTACGTAAGCACATTTTTTTCTTAATATCGACTCACCTGAACACAAAACCTTGCATATTCTTCGCCAAGTAGTACAAGAACAGCCAGTCTCCGTACTGGCAGCCGTTGACGACGCTGATGACGTTGTACGGGTTGAACTTTCCTCCGGTAACTTGGCGGAACATTAGCTCGTTGAAGCGTAGGGAGCGGCGGTAGAGGAAGAAGGATACGATTCTCCAAATCACAGCTGGGAACAAAAGGTTATATAAAACACTTGGACCAGCATCACATCATCAGCATACAATGTGCCTATGAGGAAAGGGAAAAAATTCAAAAGCGGATTCCTGACCAAATTTGAAGTTAAAAATGTCATATGAAGTTTTCTGTATTCAGTCTAGTTTAAGAGAAAATTAGATTTTTTCTCAAAACCGTTTTAGACTGTTACGCTTTGATAAACGCATTTTAGGAAACGATTTTGTCACCATGTTGTCTTAAGTCTTGTCACACTTGACTGACAGACATCAAATGAACAAAAAAATCATTAATTACCTAGCAAATACAAAAAAAAAACTTTAAAATTTTTTTTTTTTCTATAGTTTCATTAATAAAATCTTTTTTTGTGTATTGGGGCATTTAAAATATCAAAAAAAAACTAAAGATTTTTTTTACAGATTGGACCAAAACTCATTTAGCATTTTTTGCTTCTTTCAGTCTCAGGAACATGCTGTTAGAATTTTTCCCTTTCCTCATGGGCATCTTGTATCTTAATCTACTGCTGGACGTAGGCCTCTCGTATATACTAATAAGTAATACGTCCACACGCATTGATAATGGGAGAAGCCTATGACCAGCAGATGACAGATGATGTAAAATAAAGAAGAATTTAAATATAGCCAGACTGGTGCATATTTGAATCCATGTCCTGTGATCATTTAGCTGCTAACAACGTGATTTTTATGTCGGGAAGATCGCTTTTTTAGCGATAAGACCAGCCATTGTAATTGTAATTGCAATATTATTAAATTATTTTCTTATTGTTATGGTGTGCAATAAAGAGTATTTATTGTATTGTGTATTGTAATTTATGGCAATATTTAGAACACTTCAGTCAGTCAATGTCGTAATATCAGTATACCCAGTCACGGCAACTTTATTGTGTTTTTTGTTTTAAATAAACAATGATTCACTAACAATAAGCTATTATGATTTTTAATATTTTATTGGACTGTAATTTTTCACGGAATCTTTCATCTTTTCAAGGTCTTTTAACGTTTGTTGTCACTCTGTGCCTCTTCTTAAAACAAATAAGTTGCTTTGGTCAGGCTTTATTATGATTATGAACTAGCTAGAGGCACAACAATGTATTAATTTAGAACTGTGTGACGAATGATAGCAACTGAGTGATAATACTCGTAATACGTGACTAAGTATTTGGTAATGCATTTGCAAACCCAAATTAATAACGTAACTATACAGTCATATGATTTATAATATGTGATAAGCTTAACTTTATTTTCACAGGTGTTTTAATGACACACCAGTGAAAGTACAGGGTGTTTTTTTTTCGACCGTTCTAATTCTACGTAGTGAATGTGTAGGTCATACTGACCAACTTTTACTAAAAAAAAATCAGCTGTTTCATACATTTCGGCCGGCGTAATGCCGCCAATTTGTATGAAACAGCTGATTTTTTTTTCGCGATTTCGACTTTGTCCCCATAGTAAAAGTTGGTGAGTATGACCTACACATTCACTACGTAGAATTAGAACGGTCGAAAAAAAAAACACCCTGTATAGTGACATGACACAAGCAATATTCGTATTTTTTTTAATACAAGGTTTTTCGTTCGGTCATTTTCCTAATTTGTACCTGCGTCTAAACTTCGCCAAACTATACTAAATATATGGAAAGTTTGACTGAGTTAAGGCGAACTGCAGACAATATTGGAAAACGATCCAGCCTGGCCGCGTTTGACTATAAGAACACCTATTTGTTTCTTACAGACCATGGATGGCCCGAAGGGTTAGTTATTATAATAATAACACCGAAATGGTTGGTGTTATGAAACTTGCAATGGGAGTATGTGAGAAGGAATTATTATCGTCGCTTCTCGTAACTGTGCCACTGATTTTTGTTGGATATCAAGCATT
>JALPQI010026973.1:0-14529 GCA_025490895.1 Thaumatotibia leucotreta
GTTCCTCCGCCCGCTGTAGAAGTGTGATGGGGCGCTGCCCCTCGCATGACCAATGGCCACATTGTCATTATTAGTCAATATTTTATGACAGTCAATTGTTACCAACCTGGGGGTGGATCATGTAGCGCGTCATAATGCAGCATAGTGACCATCTCAGCCTTCAGCAGTTCCTCCGCCCGCTGCAGATGTGTGATGGGGCGCTGCCCCTCGCATGGACAATGGCTACATTACCGTTATTAGTCATTATTAGTCAGCGTTTTATGACAGTAAATTGTTACCAACCTGGGGGTGGGTCGTGTAGCGCGTCATAATGCAGCATAGTGACCATCTCAGCCTTCAGCAGTTCCTTCGCCCGCTGCAGATGTGTGATGGGGCGCTGCCCCTCGCATGGACAATGGCCACATTACCGTTATTAGTCATCGTTTTATGACAGTCAATTGTTACCAACCTGGGGGTGGGTCATGTAGCGCGTCATAATGCAGCATAGTGACCATCTCAGCCTTCAGTAGTTCCTCCGCCCGCTGCAGATGTGTGAGAGGGGCGCCGCCCCTCGCGCGTACGACAGCCGCGTTGACGTCAGCGGGCCGCGCCAGCCCGCGCTTCACGGCCGTTGACCGAAGGGCGAATGCCGCTGCGCCTGTTAATAGAAATGGTTTAAAACTTCAACAGACTTCAAAAAAGGAGCAGGGTCTCCTGGTGCATTGCACGAAAGACATTTTGTCGGGAACGTGACGGCCTACGAACAAATAAAACATGGAAGCCGCACGCCATATTAAAATGCCTTTCAATAACGGTCCTGAATTTTAATTGACTAGTGTCCCTCTTCAATGCATCACGGCAATGAATTTCAATATCAACCTATAAAAACTTAAACCGTCATTTAAAAATTGTTGTGATTGGTTCATCAAAGTTTTGATTGGCTAGATCTTTCAACATTTGTCAAAGATGTTGCGCCGAAATATGCGCGGTGTTAAGAAAAGCGCGATGTCGTGCCCATCTTGGCACAATTGAACAATTGATTTTGGGGGCATTTTTGAGCTGGCTTTAGACGTCCATGTTATATATGGTCGCAGGTGACGGCTATGACAGCTACCTTAGAAATATATGGAAAATGCGAGAATTCTCTATAAATACGAACACCCAGTTATAAAATTAAAATACTCCCAAAATTGTATTCGTGAATTTCTTAGAGGTACGCGAAGGTTATAGATTACTATAACTGTCAAAAGTTCATTATTAGAAATCGGTAACTATACGTGACGCCGTTTCATAAGGATTCACCATTTTTCCGACAATCTTAACGTCATATGTATATAAGGCTCATTTCTGAAACGTTCATTCTTAGAAATCGGCAACTATAGGGAGTTTCTAGTTTCATTAGTGGTACTCACGCATGGCTTCCTGGTCTTTGCGGGCTCTCTCATCCTTATCAGCTTGGTCTTCAAGACGCTCGGTGGCACTCTCGGCTTCCAAAGGGTCATCTTTCTGTCATGTCTGAGGAAGATCTCTTAGTGTGTTTCTAGTTTCATTAGGAGTACTCACGCATGGCTTCCCGGTCTTTGCGGGCTCTCTCATCCTTATCCGCTTGGTCTTCAAGACGCTCGGTGGCACTCTCGGCTTCCAAAGGGTCGTCTGTCATGTCTGAGCAAGATCTCTTAGTGTGTTTCTAGTTTCATTAGTAGTACTCACGCATGGCTTCCTGGTCTTTGCGGGCTCTCTCATCCTTATCAGCTTGGTATTCAAGACGCTCGGTGGCACTCTCGGCTTCCAAAGGGTCATCTTTCTGTCATGTCTGAGGAAGATCTCTTAGTGTGTTTCTAGTTTCATTAGGAGTACTCACGCATGGCTTCCCGGTCTTTGCGGGCTCTCTCATCCTTATCCGCTTGGTCTTCAAGACGCTCGGTGGCACTCTCGGCTTCCAAAGGGTCGTCTGTCATGTCTGAGCAAGATCTCTTAGTGTGTTTCTAGTTTCATTAGTAGTACTCACGCATGGCTTCCTGGTCTTTGCGGGCTCTCTCATCCTTATCCGCTTGGTCTTCAAGACGCTCGGTGGCACTCTCGGCTTCCAAAGGGTCGTCTGTCATGTCTGAGCAAGATCTCTTAGTGTGTTTCTAGTTTCATTAGTAGTACTCACGCATGGCTTCCTGGTCTTTGCGGGCTCTCTCATCCTTATCAGCTTGGTCTTCAAGACGCTCGGTGGCACTCTCGGCTTCCAAAGGGTTGTCTATCTGTCATGTCTGAGTAAGATCTCTTAGTGTGTTTCTAGTTTCATTAGTAGTACTCACGCATGGCTTCCTGGTCTTTGCGGGCTCTCTCATCCTTATCAGCTTGGTCTTCAAGACGCTCGGTGGCACTCTCGGCTTCCAAAGGGTTGTCTATCTGTCATGTCTAAGCAAGGTCTCTTAGTGTTTCTAGTTTCATTAGTAGTACTCACGCATGGCTTCCTGGTCTTTGCGGGCTCTCTCATCCTTATCAGCTTGGTCTTCAAGACGCTCGGTGGCAGTCTCGGCTTCCATTGGTTCATCTTCTTGTTCAGGTACCACGATCTCGTAGTCGTTGCGCGGCGTTGGAAGGGTTTGAAGCGCGTTGCGTACTGATGACTTTAGCTAGAGAAAACAATTTTTTTTTTATCAAAATTCTGAGTGTGATTCTTTCAGCAGTGTTATTCACTAAGGAAACCGCCTTGCTATCAGCGCTATGTCAGCGCTGCGGCAGCGTCGAGCCTAAAAATGGTATTCACTAATGTACTTTAAACGACACTAGTACTCGGCGACGAATGCGCCGTGAGCTGGAACTACGCTGCGTCGAGTGTTTGACGTTTAATGTACGAACTTTCTCTAACGAAAAACAGCGACGAACTCACCCACAACCTCGCTCACAGCCTCGACTCCTAATGGCAAATCAAAAAGCTAGGATTTTATCGTCGAGACGCATGAATAAAATGGCTGCCAGATTGAGCATAATGTGTTTTTTATTAGAAGAAGCGAAAAGAATCGACGATTTGGAGGTGCTTAAACAGCGTCGAGCTGTCATCGGCTGTCACCGCCAACAGTTCGATCTCGAGCTGTTCTACGTTAGTGAATACCGTTTTCCGCAGCGCTGCGCTCGACGTCGAAGTGAAGGCCGTCTCGACGTCGAGCTCGTTGATGAACGCAGCATCGAATGTGTGAATAAGAGAATAGCATTGCAGTATCTATTGACGTATCGTATGACGTTCGACGGTTTAAATAATATGTGGTTGAAAATTGTATGGCAAATGATCATTTCCAAAACAGCTATTCGTAGAATTTAATTTAGCCCAAAACTCAGTTACCAAATGTGTCTTTCGCATATTATGATCTTCGTTCTTTCTTACTATCAGTCTAAAGAAAGGAAAATAATCAATCGGTAAATGTTGTCAGCACAAAATGTGAATAAGTTCAAAATTGGACTAGACAAGTACACATCTACAACTTGACTATGACTATTGTCACAATGATCACTGGATACAGGCTACATCAGTTTTCTAACTGCCTGCCTGCTTATGAAATAATAATAATAATAAATGTTAGTATGCAAGTGTCATCGTCGGTTAAAAGTGGGATGGCAGTGTATGCAAAATGAAATTCGGCCAAAGGCAAGATACCACGCCACGTGCATATACTCATTTAAACCTACTTCTTCTTTCACTTAGCTGAAGTGATCGCCATTTGTCTCACGCCTCTGCCAATATTTTGACCTCTTGATACGACGCGGCGGAAACTGTCTCTTTTACCATTTAAAATTATTTTTGTTGTCAATTTTCGTACCTGTTTTTGAAGCTGATTCACTTGTTGTGGCGTGTCTCCAGCGCTGAGTCGGTCCTCGGGGTTGATACTTAGTTTATCACGCAACCCTGGAGTCTGCAAAAACATGAAAATAATCGTCTCACATTTGATTTATTTAACGATAAAACAACAAATTAGAAATGAAATCTTTTTCTAATTACATTTAAAAATTCTAATTTACAAATTTTCTGTAAAAATATTTAATTAATTCACTTCGTTATAACGTAATTTTAATTCATGATCATGACATATGTACGTAATACGAATAATTTATTGTAATTATGTAATAATTTATTTTTTCTGTAAATCTAATCGAATTTCTTTTTAATCTACTGTAATTTACCAAAATGTTGAAGACGATGTATGATCAGTACGAAATAAAATTCTATTCTATTCTATTCTATTCTACCCGCATTCGTAAATGTCTCCTAAGTTAGCAAGCCGATAAGTATTGTTTGTCCATTACGGTCTGATCAATATTTCTATAAGACTGAAGGACATGAATATGAAAAAGAACTCATAAAAAATATCTTGTATATTAACAAAAAAACTAAAACATACCTTATCCTTTCTCAAATTATTTTACAAATACATTTTTCAGTATAGAGACATTACAAGTACATTTTTCAGTACGGATTTTTACGCGCTAGTTCGAGAAGTGATTCATTTTACGTTAGGTCAAAATCTTCGGAGGGCCATATATGTACAGTCGAAGACAAAATAAGGGGTATACAAAAACATTCAAAAATATGTCCCAGTGCACTCTAATTCTGTGTAATAAGAACGTCGTAACATATTTATGAACGGATTCTTTCGATACTTATTTTTGCACTTGACTGTACTGAAAAACGTCGTACGATACACGTGCGAAAACGAAATTCGTAACTCGTGTCGATTTAAAGCACTCTCTTCGGTCGTACTTTAATTTATCTCTACTCGTTTCGAACTTCTTTTTTTTCACACTTGTATCGTAATGTACTATTTCATCACACTTACTGTCTAAGGCACTGGTCTCACCGCGAGCTACTAAGCTATGAACTATCGGCTATAAACACGAACAAAAGATACGCACTCCCGTGTAAATAAAAGAGACACGGCTATGCCCGGCGGTGATAGCTGATAGCTGGGCGAGTATCGCCGTGTCTCTTTTATTTACACGGGAGTGCCTCCCTTGATGCACAATGTACTATTATTATTGGTCAATGCTTACAATAAGTCCTGCAGGCGTGGGGCCGCGCCCTGGGGTCGCAAAACTGCCGGGAGTGGAAACTTCGCTACGGGAGGACCTGCCATACAAAACAGATGTATAATTCATTGATTCGTATAGTCATTGGGTAATGGATAGGTACAATATTATAAAAGTGCATATGGGTGAATCAACTTTTTTCTGGCTGTTATTGCCATGGTTACGGTCGCCTGAGTCACGCTGGTTTTATGCAAAATTATGATACTTAAATCATGCGAACATGTATGTACTGCATGTCTGTAGGCGGCCCATTAAGGAAAGGACTCATTAACATCAGAAAATTTTATGTAAATGTAATTGCATAGTTTAAATAGCATAATTTTGAAAATTGTATTGTAATTGCATAGTTGAAATAGCATAATTTTGCATAAAACCAGCGTAACTCAGGCGACCGTAACCATGGTAATAACTAGGGGTCGGAACTATGGGTGCAAAACTTTAACAAAACTTCTCAAGTGGACTTGACATAGCACATACATCCATGAAATATACATAATTATCTACACACCCACACATTGTAAGTTGAAGATTCCGAGGATAGGGAATAAAATTGGATACAGATTTTTCAATAATATTCGTATTTTTCTTGGCTAAAGTGTTCCCATATGTCAATTTTAAAGTTTTGTTAAAGTTTTGCACCCATAGTTCCGACCCATAGTAATAATTATAAATTTCACAGTGCCTTAGATCTCAAGAACTGTAATACTGTGTAATATTTTGGAATAATAATAATAAAAATAAAATAAAAATAAAATAATAGACAGAAAAAAGTTGATTCATCCATATTCTATATTTTCGGCACCAAAGTTCCGCTGATTATATACCTGAAGGGAGTAACGAGCACGGTGTTAGGCGTAGCGAGCGCCTGCGATTGTGGCAGCGCGCCCGAGAAGTCGCTCTGCTGCAGCGGCGTGTTCAGACCGCCCTTCAGCGGCGTGTCCACGTGTGTTAGCGCCATTACGTTCTTTTTTTGTTTTATTATACAAACGATACTCCTGGAGTATGTGTGGCTGCTCCCGCGTTTCCGCTACTGCAGCTGTGGCCGGGTCGCATCCCACAAGGGTGGGACGGTCGTTGCACCGTCATTTGGGGACGGTGATGAGAGGCTGTTGAAGGAAGATTTGCCATGGGCATGGCGAGAGAGAAAAATGATTTTGGTAGAAAAATGATTTTGGTAGAAAAATGATTTTTATAGAAAAATGATTTTGGTAGAAAAATGATTTTGGTAGAAAAATGATTTTGGTTGAAAAATGATTTTGGTAGAAAAATGATTTAGGTGAGAAAAATGATTTTGGTAGAAAAATGATTTTGGTAGAAAAATGATTTTGGTAGAAAAATTATTTTTGGTAGAAAAATTATTTTGGTAGTAAAATGATTTTGGTAGAAAAATTATTTTGGTAGAAAAATAATTTTGGTGTAAAAATGATTTTGGTAGAAAAATTATTTTGGTAGAAAAATGATTTTGGTGGAAAAAATATTTTGGTAGAAAAATGATTTTGTTCTGAGCCTCCATTATAGATATACCTGAAGGGAGTAGCGAGCACGGTGTTAGGCGTAGCGAGCGCCTGCGACTGCGGCAGCGCGCCCGAGAAGTCGCTCTGCTGCAGCGGCGTGTTCAGACCGCCCTTCAGCGGCGTGTCCACGTGTGTTAGCGCCATTACGTTCTTATTTTTTTTATTATACAAACGATACTCCTCCTGGAGTATGTGTGGCTGCTCCCGCGTTTCCGCTACTGCAGCTGTGGCCGGGGCGCATCCCACAAGGGTGGAACGGTCGTTGCACCGTCATTTGGGGACGGTGTTGAGAGGCTGTTGAAGGAAGATTTGCCATGGGCATGGCGAGAGAGAAAAATGAATTTGGTAGAAAAATGATTTCGGTGAGAAAAATGATTTTGGTAGAAAAATGATTTTGGTGAGAAAAATGATTTTGGTAGAAAAATGATTTTGGTTGAAAAATGATTTTGGTTGAAAAATGATTTTGGTAGAAAAATGATTTTGGTAGAAAAATGATTTTGGTAGAAAAATGATTTTGGTAGAAAAATGATTTTGGTAGAAAAATGATTTTGGTTGAAAAATGATTTTGGTAGAAAAATTATCTTGGTAGAAAAATGATTTTGGTAGAAAAATGATTTTGGTAGAAAAATGATTTTGGTAGAAAAATGATTTTGTTAGAAAAATGATTTTGGTAGAAAAATGATTTTGGTAGAAAAATGATTTTGGTAGAAAAACGATTTTGGTAGAAAAATGATTTTGGTAGAAAAATGATTTTGTTCTGAGCCTCCATTATAAATATACCTGAAGGGAGTAGCGAGCACGGTGTTAGGCGTAGCGAGCGCCTGCGACTGTGGCAGCGCGCCCGAGAAGTCGCTCTGCTGCAGCGGCGTGTTCAGACCGCCCTTCAGCGGCGTGTCCACGTGTGTTAGCGCCATTACGTTCTTATTTTTTTATTATACAAACGATACTCCTCCTGGAGTATGTGTGGCTGCTCCCGCGTTTCCGCTACTGCAGCTGTGGCCGGGTCGCATCCCACAAGGGTGGGACGGTCGTTGCACCGTCATTTGGGGACGGTGATGAGAGGCTGTTGAAGGAAGATTTGCCATGGGCATGGCGAGAGAGAAAAATGATTTTGGTAGAAAAATTATTTTGGTAGAAAAATGATTTTGGTAGAAAAATGATTTTGGTAGAAAAATGATTTTGGTGGAAAAATGATTTTGGTAGAAAAATGATTTTGGTAGAAAAATGATTTTGGTAGAAAAATGATTTTAGAAAAAAATGATTTTGGTAGAAAAATGATTTTGGAAGAAAAATGATTTTGGTAGAAAAATGATTTTGGTGGAAAAATGATTTTGGTAGAAAAATGATTTTGGTAGAATAATGATTTTGGTGGAAAAATGATTTTGGTTGCAAAATAATTTTGGTGGAAAAATGATTTTGGTAGAAAAATGATTTTGGTTGAAAAATGATTTTGGTAGAAAAATCATTTTGGTAGAAAAATGATTTTGGTAGAAAAATCATTTTGGTAGAAAAATGATGTTGGTAGAAACATGATTTTGGTAGAAAAATTATTTTGGTAGAAAAATGATTTTGGTAAAAAATGATTTTGGTAGAAAAATGATTTTGGTAGAAAAATGATTTTGGTAGAAAAATGATTTTGGTAGAAAAATGATTTTGATAGAAAAATGATTTTGTTCTGAGCCTCCATTATAGATATACCTGAAGGGAGTAGCAAGTACGGTGTTAGGCGTAGCGAGCGCCTGCGATTGTGGCAGCGCGCCCGAGAAGTCGCTCTGCTGCAGCGGCGTGTTCAGACCGCCCTTCAGCGGCGTGTCCACGTGTGTTAGCGCCATTACGTTCTTATTTTTTATTATACAAACGATACTCCTCCTGGAGTATGTGTCAGCCACACAGGTCGCATCCCACAAGGGTGGGACGGTCGTTGCACCGTCATTTGGGGACGGTGATGAGGCTGTTGAAGGAAGATTTGCCATGGGCATGGCGAGAGAAAAATGATTTTGAAAGAAAAATGATTTTGGTTGAAAAATGATTTTGGTAGAAAAATGATTTTGGTAGAAAAATGATTTTGGTAGAAAAATGATTTTGGCAGAAAAATGATTTTGGTAGAAAAATTATTTTGGTAGAAAAATGATTTTGGTAGAAAAACGATTTTGGTAGAAAAATGATTTTGGTAGAAAAATGATTTAGGTTGAAAAATGATTTTGGCAGAAAAATGATTTTGGTAGAAAAATCATTTTGGTAGAAAAATGATTTTGGTAGAAAATGATTTTGGTAGAAAAATGATTTAGGTAGAAAAAAGGTTTTTTTAGAAAAATGATTTTGGTGGAAAAATGATTTTGGTAGAAAAATGATTTTGGTAGAAAAATGATTTTGGTAGAAAAATAATTTTGGTAGAAAAATGATTTTGGTGGAAAAATGATTTTGGTAGAAAAATGATTTTGGTAGAAAAATGATTTTGTTCTGAGCCTCCATTATAGATATACCTGAAGGGAGTAGCGAGCACGGTGTTAGGCGTAGCGAGCGCCTGCGATTGTGGCAGCGCGCCCGAGAAGTCGCTCTGCTGCAGCGGCGTGTTCAGACCGCCCTTCAGCGGCGTGTCCACGTGTGTTAGCGCCATTACGTTCTGAGCCTCCATTAGAATCCTGCGAAAATAATAGACTTGCTGACTTCGTCTGCACACATACAGATCTTCGCGATGGAAACTATCATATCCTCTCGTCTGTGGTCGTGTGTGGTTACTCTTGCCATTCAAAATAAAAAATAATTAGACTAATTCAAGGTTTGCGATGGTCCAAATTTATAATAGCACATTTTTGAAGACCACTAAAAAATATAACTTCGTTGTTTAAAAACAATGCATTTTATTCGTTTTAGATATCATGTTTCTTAGTAACATTTTCTATTTAAGAGAAACACAACCGATATCCAAACCAAAAAAAGCGACAAAAAAACCTCGGATCAACAGGAATCAATTCATGGACATGTCACCTTTCATTCATTCTGAATATGGTATTTTTTTCATACAGTTAGTGTTGCAGATAAGAGGTTGAGTAAGTATAGCGGCGGTGAAGGTAATAATAATAATAGTAAGAACGGCCGTACACCTGTAAGTTCTTACGTAAGTTAGAGGGACGGAGCTATACTAAGGAATGAGATAGTGATATTCACCTCTCATTCCTTAGTATAGCTCCGTCCCTCTAACTTACGTAAGAACTTACAGGTGTACAGTACAGGTAAATTCATGAAAGCTGGCACGAATGAAATGGAATTGAGTAAGTGACAGAATGTATATATGTGTGAATATCAAAATGACAGTAGATAGAGGTTGGTATAGTATAGGACGACCACATACACAGTGATAGATGTCATTCATTTCATTCATTCCATTCGTGCCAGCTTTAGTGAATGTATGTACAATTATTGCATCGTTTAGATACAATATTTAGTAGGTAGGTATTTGAAATTTTTAATGTAACACAATGTCATCAAAGTAATAATTATACATCATAATAATAATTAACTTTACATTTTTATATTTTTGCTTGTTTTAGCGAGTCAGTCAAAGCTAGACGGTCAATTTGACAGTCATTTCATTAATTACATCCGTGCCAGCTTTAGGAGCATTCCATGAAAACATGTCGTAAGCGACACGGTCTTTTCAATACTTTTGAAGCTGAGCTGAGTATCCTGAGTTACAGTGTAATAATAACATATCAAGGCTTTAAGATTGACAGTGTTTCCTAGCAACTAGCATATTTTATTAGGGTAGCTACCATAGCGACACGTAAGCGACAAAAAGTAGATGTTTTCATGGAATGCTCCTTTAGTGAATTGACCTGTACGGCTGGTCTAAAGCTACCTGTCCTGGTGCTGCATGGGTGTCCGCAGGGCGGTGGCCGGCGTGGGCGTCAAGGCGTAGTCTGCCAGTAGTGCGTCTGTGGGCGCGCCCGCTTCGCCGGCTGATTCCCGCGCGGCTTCCGAGGCGCGGCCTAGTTTTACTACTTGTTGCCAATGATATAATAAGTAAAGATATGTTACACCAGCTCTAAAATTGAAGCGCTCAGATTGTGATAATTCTAACAATCGCTCTTAGTTCTACCCAGACCACCGAGAGGTGTGTACCACTGCAGAGTTCTCGCAAATCACATGAACTGCGCCCTAAAATGTCATTTTATGTTATACAATAGTAAAAACCACAAAATAAAATGCAAAAAGGCCCTTAACATCACACATCATGCACAATTAAACTGAATTATATATTTTTAACAATTTTACTATTTATTGAAAATAAATAGGACGCCATTTTGACGTTTTTGACTGACTTAGAGAAAAAGATAAGCTTATGCTGTTTAAGATCAAGAGTAACAAAGATAAAACAATGTTTATCAATAACAACCTTAAGAATTCACGCGCGATTGTCAAATGCTAGTTGTCTCTTTTTTATTTATTAAATACGAGTATATGTATTTTGCCATCTCTTTTACGCATTTTGAAGTATGAAGATAGGTGTATGTCAACTGTCAATAAATTGTAGGTTTATGATGTGAAGTATTTATTTCGCGCATTTTGTTAGAGTATAACGTATCTTTACTTATATATCATTGCTTGTTGCAGCTCCTACGAACACAGGTTACAATGACGAGCTACCTGTCCTGGTGTTGCATGGGTGTCCGTAGAGCGGTGGCCGGCGTGGGCGTCAAGGCGTAATCTGCCAGTAGAGCGTCCGTGGGCGCGCCCGCTTCGCCGGCTGATTCCCGCGCGGCTTCCGAGGCGCGGCCTAGTTTTACTACTTGTTGCAGCTCCTACGAACACAGGTTACAATTAGATTTAGATACACTTCCACTACATACCGTGTGGTGATGGCGAACATACAGGGTGTTCCACGAGCCACTGAAAACCTTGAACGGGGTGATTTAGTAGGCTATACTGAACAACTTTTAATATGGGGCCAATCACGAAATCTAAAAAAAAAATTGTGTTTTTCATACATTTTGACCGATTGATCACGACATTTTGTATAAAAAAGGCAATTTTTTTTTGAGATTTCTGGGTTAGCTCCATAGTAAAAGTTATTCAGTTTAATCTACCAAATCACCCCGTTCAAGGTTTTCAGTGGCTCGCGGAACACTCTGTATTTGTCACCACCAAAATTCTTCACGCGGGTGTGGTAAGAACCGACTAAGGGATTGAAGTGTCACTGGCCATTCTTTGGTAGAAGATTGATGATGGGCAGCAACGTTATCATAGTGAACACATTACTGCAATCACCAATCCGCTTGCCCATATTGACGAATATGGGCATTTACCTCCTAATGAGTCTATACGCATAGAGGAAAGGCCTACGTCCAGCAGTGACCCGGTTAGGCAGGCTTTGATAGTCTGATGAGATACCAAGCTCCCCATTTAGTTCCCATTTCGATGCCCGACGGTCGGGTTAGATGTCAGTAACTAGGGCTACCAACTGTCCCGCTATATGCGGGACGTTCCGTTTCTGGGGCCTCAACGTATGGATCCCGCAAAGGGTTCGCGCGGGACGCATATTGTCCCGATTGTTCAGGGAATGCTAATTAATAATAATAATATTACCAATCAAAAGTTTAAATTGAAAGCACGTTTTTGATATAAATGCGACTTTTTCGGACGATCATTTTCCGGTGTTCATTGTTGAGCTATTTACTCGTATTTTTAAATGCTAGAGTAATGAAATTTGGTACGAATATGTGTTGTATGAACCTCTATATAATTATGACACTATATTCTACAAAAAAATATTGTGGTTGGGGCCCTCCATACATGTAACTAAGGGGTACATTTTTTTTTTCGATGTACAGTCAAGGGCAAAAACATGTATACACTTTTGCACCTTATTTTAACGACATAAGATAAAAAACTGTATACATATGTATGTCCTTGACTGTACATAAACGTGTCGGCTATCAATAGAAAGGTTTTTAATTATATAAAAACTCTATGGTAACTTGTAATTAATGTTTCTAAAGTTTATGTTTTTATCACTTAATACATTTTTTTCATGTGTGTTTATAGAAAAGTCCCGCAAATCATCCACGAATGATCTCATATCTGTGAACATTGGTTTGCAACCCTGTCATTAACACACCTGATCTGTGACTTGCGGTTCAGGCAGCACTAGTTTGCTGCGTTTTCGGGCCGGTTGGTCGCCCTGCAGCATTGCTTGTGGCACATCATTTTCTTTGCGCTGCTTTAGTTTCTGCTTGTCTTTGCGGCGATCTCTCTAAAAACAAAAAAAAATATCAGTACAGTCATTTTAAAGCTAAATTATGTCGATGGAGTCTGCAATTTTATGTTTAAATTTAAGGTCTTTAACCCTTAAATGCTTAGTGATGTATATATGCATCATATACTTTCGACTCTATTGACAACATGTCAGAATTCAAATTTCAATAAATCTTTGTCAAGGTCATGCATTTAAGGGTTAAATAAATTCTTAGCTGTACATTATTTAGATTTTTTCATTCAGGGACAGTCTGCTTATGTGTAATTTTGATAATAATCAACCTCTTGTCATATTTTTTTTTCTTAAAAAATATAGTTACGTGAAAATGATAAAAGGAATGAGAGTGACCAATTATTTCTTTATTGCATTCCCATCTATCCTGTATTAGAAAGAAGCAGATTATTACTAGCAATAATTGTTTTAGAAGTCTTTGAAAAAGTAATGAACTACCTAACTAATCGTCGGCTGACAAGCAAAACTCACTATAAAAACTGTCACTACTCTTAGCGACCTCTTATGTCAGTATTAAATCAGAACTGAGCTATACAGCGTGTGTATTTGATACGGGCGAATATTTTAGTGGCGATTACTATCGGACCTAGGGAACCTATTTACATAAATTTATTTTAGAAATTAAGGTTTTTTTTTTCATACAAAATAATTGAGCCCGCAATGTATTGCATCCACTGGTCGCCACATTACTTAAAGTAGACATAAGTATCTAAACGTCATACGAGTCTCATGTCAGTTGGCCGGCATACATTGCTACTGGGTTGCACTTTAGAAAAATCATTACACCTAATCAACAACAAAATTTAACGAAATGGTTATCTTATACGACTCGTAGGATCAGATATTATAGCTGGATTAATTATTCGCCCGTATCAAATACCCACGCTGTATTTCAAGTTGTTATTTGTTACTTAGTGAGTTTTGCTTGTCAACCGACGTAATGTTCCTTATTTTGAATAACGCTACAATCCAAAACAATACCTTGTAATTTGAATTGTAATGCTTCATTGTTAGTATTTAAATTACGACAAGTCAGTATTTAGAAATGCAGCGTTATTCTCGATCAATGAAAATGTCGCTAAAAAGCAGAGTCAGACAAAAATAAATTCGATCACTCCTTCCGATTACATTTGTATGTGTTCTTTGTAATTCAGATTATAGTACACACACATACAAATGTAATATACAAAAGCAATCAGATAACTTATTACCCAAGTCTGCTATAAAGTTACCTCTTCCTTCTCAGAATGCAGTTCTCCGTCAAGATGTTGTTGTCGTAAACGAGAGAAGTCCGGCGCCATAGGATCCACGACTTCTGTCGAAGTGTCGAAGAAACCCGCCGCGGGTCGCTTCTCGAACGGGATCTCTGAATTGTAGTCGACGCCTCGCTTCTTCTTACGCCTAGTGATTTTAATAACAGTAAAGTCTAAGCCACACCGGCTGCGTGTGCAGTATTAGATGGCACACTTCTTGCGTGGAATACTTTCGGATTCGCCGGATTCCTGTTTCGCCGGATTCTTGTTTTGTCGGATTCTTGATTCGTCACGTTTTTTTGAACAAGAAATACTATAAAAATATCGCGGTTTTATCTATCTATTAAATAAAAGGCAGACTTTTCTTTACACAAATAAAAATATTTATTTGTTATTCAATGTTATTACACCTCGTTGCGAATCGCAGTTGTGAAAACGGCCG
>JALPQI010026975.1:0-17174 GCA_025490895.1 Thaumatotibia leucotreta
ACTTATTTTGTTTGGTGACGGCGTTCAACAATTGATCGACGATAACTTTAAACTAATTGCTATTTTGTTGTACTTTTTTTTGTAATCAAAACCTAGAAAATCAAGCATGTTTTTACACGAATAAGAACTCATATCCCGACTACTTTTTTTTTCACAGGCCGATAAAGTTTAATTTAGTGTTAGAAATCAGTAATGATGAACTATAAAAATTATTAAAAAAAATGTTGTGTGTGGCAAGTGGGAGTTAATTTTTTTTTTATTTATTACTCAACTAATTGTTATGTTAATTATAAAAAAAATCAATGCTATTTATATCTTTTTGGTATAAAACTAAACATTTTGAAAAACGTGATTAAAAAAAACTGTCACATATTGGACTAAGGTAAATAGGGTTCAAACTCTTCCAATTAGTCTCCTTTACCACCTCCAGAAATTCTTACATCGTTATCCCAAACACCCTGTATAGTAATGTACTAATGCAGGCAGATGTATGGGAAAAAAATCTTATTCTTAATTATCTGGCCACAACTATATCTATATCTACTAGCTCATCGAAGTTTTCACCCAATGTCTAGTACATAATAGCAAATTACCTTCAACTCTTTCTTCCTCTTTCTCCCTCTCTTCTCCGTGCCATTGGTGATCTCCTGTTTGACTCTCTTCTTCTTCTTCTTGATGCTGATGAGCGACTGGTCATCGCTGTTGTCGGAGGGCAACGTGGCATCTTCGTAGGCTGCGTCATCCACTTCTACCTTCACTCGTGTGTCTAACTCTATTTCCTGAGTCATAAATGATTTAAAATATATTCTTCATTACTTTTGATATTGTGTTAATGGTAAAAAAAAACCATTTAATTCATATAATATCTGACAGTCCGCTTTAGGTGAATAATAATATAATATCTGCGAACGTGTTTAATATGTGTCAAAGACGTCAAATGTCAAAAAGTCAGCCATGTTTGTTTACATTTATTTTGGATTCTACTGTCGAATGGTCATTGGACTATTTTTGGATAATCTCAACCCTAAAATCATTTATTTAAACTCTGTCTAGCAACCGCTGGCTGTCAGTACAAATAGCAAATTCAAATTTTCTTTAGGGAGACAACTTTTCGCGCCTACATTTGAATTTACCGCTTTTTCTACTAACAGCAGTAGCTAGAAAGTATAATAATAATAGTTGCAGATTTTTAAGAATGAACTTTTGACAGTTATAGATTAATCTTAATTAATATGAGGATAAGTATTAACGTAATAAGATGTATTATATACTGTTTTGAAAAAATAAGTCCACCTGAGTTTCTTACTGGTTCTTCTCAGGAACGGTGTAGGGTTAGAACCAGTAGTAGATTTTTTTCTCTCTCTTGATAATGTCAGACGATTCGAAAATGCTTATAAAGCTTACTTGAATAAAGAATAGTTTGACTTTGACTGTTCATTCTTAGAAATCAGCAACTACAGTGTGTGGCCTTGAACACGGGAGAAAAATGAAATGGGTGACTCCTTAGGCTATCCGCAATAATCCTGTAAAGGTCCCAATGTTTAAAAATTGATAAGTTTGGAGATATTGTTATTCAAAGTTATGGACCCGAAGTACTGGATCTCGGCATCACGACATCGTAGCTTGTCAGTCGCAAGACATCGCAAGACATCAGAGATAGTATACCAGGTACTGAGTCATAATAGTTATTTTGGTTTTATTTTTACACTAATTTGGTACGTTTTTTTAAAGTTTTTGTAAATTTTTCAATGTTACAAAAATTATAAGTTATTAATAACTTTTAAGTCAAGTAAAAGAACCCATAATTTCAAAATTTGCAAGGAAAAAAAATACAAAAAATCAAAAAAATATTATGACTATACTTATGTGGAAATGATTGTTGCTTAGCTTATTAATGCACCATTTAAATTTTCGCCCGGTTGTAGGCCACACTGTATAGTTCCACAAATACCTGTTTAACGGGCGGTACGAGTGGGGGGGTCACCGGGGGTCCAAGCGGAGGCACGAGCGGGGGTGCGGGCAGCGGAGGCGGGTGGTCAGTCTGCGTGGACGCCTCGGTGCGATCACTCTTCACGATCGAGAGGTCGATGTCGTCCACGGATAGCCCTGACGACTGAAGTATGGCGCGTAGCCTGTAATTTAATGATAAATATTTTTATTTCAAAAAACACAAGAAAAAATACATCACAGTAAATTAGACCTTAAACATAAATTATAAACAGAGATCGGACAAATGTGCGTCATCGTACATTTTCAGTAAAATACCTATTTGACACCGGTAACTATGGAAACATTTGTAAATAGTCACCTTAAAGCTTCGAAATCAAATTCCAGGATATTATTCGTTTAGTTATTAATTTAATCAAGTTTCAAGTCATGTCCATATTATTGCGAACAATGACGCAAATTTTTCCGATCTCTGATTATAAATTAAAAAATTGCCCCAGATCCTGCTGGGGAGGGACAGTGCCCTATGCTAAGTCTTAGCTCGAAATACTGGCCCGACAGCCCTCTGATCTACCGGCGCGGGGCCTCTACAAGATGTGCTTAATTAGGTTAAAAATATCACTTCGTGTTTTCCGACGCGCGTGTAGCATTAAATAACTATTGATCAGCAAATTAGAGCTCATGCCTAAATCATGAAAACCTGTTTAAATAGTCACCTTAAAGCTTCGAAATCAAATTTCAAGAAATTATTCGTTTGATTATTCATTCAATCAATTTTGGAGTCATATCCATATTGTTGCAAACAATGACGCAGATTAGTCCGATCCCTGGTGATGTCAGTAACATTGATATTTTACAATTCTAGCATCTTGTGAAATAGGGGCCAGAAAGAAAAAATGCAATTGTAAAAACAATACGCCCAGTACGCACCGGTAGTGAGGCCAAAAGGCGATTCATTTGACTAGCTAATTGTCTGCATCTATAACAAGACTTGCCCTAAGAATTAGCATTTTTATGTTTAATTCTATAAATGGAACAGTTACTTTTATCTTTTATACTTACTTTAGCTTATACTTAGTGACTTTTTTTTTTATTGGACCTTAAATATTTAATAATAAGATTTCTTTCGTTACATATAGAACAAGGTCCAAAAATTTTTGAATTATAACTAACGTGAGACTCAAACATATTTAAATAATTATCAAACGGGTTACTCACATAATTTAAGTCGATAATGTTTCGATCCATTTAGAGATTTTAGAGGATCCTCATCATGGAGTACTCGCAACCATACATACATATATATTTTAGAACAGTATAAAATATATATTTTCACATTTATTTAGGTGCACCCAGGGTATATTTGCTGCTATCGTAAAATTTCTGAGGTGCATATTAAATTCAATTTACAGTTTCTTTGGTTCTATGTTTTGTTGTCTCTACATGCATTTGAATGTTGCTTTTTTTCGGAACTATATGATCACAGCACGAGAAATCCTTTTATTGTTATATATATCCAAAACCTTAAATTATTACAATGTTCTTGTAAATACAACATTCTAGTAAAAATAAATATAAACAATTACAGAGTTATTTTTTTGTTCATCTGAATGACAATGCCAATCAAAAACCTTATGTACTTGACTCATTTCAAGTGACAATATCATTTAATTAAAGAGGTTGATAAATAATTTGTGGTAATTGATAGTGAAAATCCTTTTTCAAAACATCCTATGAGTGTTTTAATTTTATCCCTGTCAATTATATTATAATGGAGTAGTTAACAAATATACACCAAATAATTGTAATGAGACACTATGAAACATCATTTGCGGAACCTGACCTACCTACCCTCAATCGGACAAATATTGAAGAAGACAGAATCACACAACTAACCCTTTTTGAATTTGTTTTCTGTGTAACATGATTTAGTAGTATTTTTGCATACATTAATGCACCTAACTGTACAGTCAAGCAACTTGATTTATGTATTGGTCATTTTCTGAAAGTTTACCTGCGGTTGGCTCTAATTGCCATGACCCTTTTCATACATGTTACTATAACATAACATTGAATAACATACTATGTATTCAGTCAGCGACAGGCACCTACACATTTCCCTTGATAAATAATACATAGTTGTATTTGAACAAAATGAATAAGAAGTCTTGAACCACTTATTAAAATGGAATTACTCTATCTGAGAATTATCAGACCCTATTCTTCAACAACAAAGTGATGCAACTAAATGTTATTCAATTCTGCAAATATTAAAAACTATACATTTCCTTGTCATATCAGTAGACAAATATCATAAACATGCGATAGCGAAATACCCCAAGAATAACATAGATAGAGCAGAAGTCAAGAGCATTCACAGCAGCAGAACTGAAACTTACCTATGCTGCACCTCGATGGTCTCATTGCAGAACTGGTACAAGTCATTGACCCTGCAGCTGCAGCGGTCGCACACACGCTGCGGTAGCCGGTCGCTCCGCACCACCTGCACACACCACACTCGCAGGTGAAACACAGAAATATTATGCACATAAAAATAACATAAGCCGACCCCGACTATTTACCTTTATTGGCAAGAAAAGAGACATCTTTAAGTACAAAGCATTCTCCTCGTCAAATAAATGATTATTTACGAATTTTGTAGAGCAGCATAATCTACATATTTCGTCCATTGTTTATAATAGAAATATGAATAGCTCGCAATGTTTATTCCTTCGAAAAGAAAGTGACAGATAGTCAAGCACGGCCATTTGTCAAATATTGACCTTCAAAGGCCGATGTTGCCAGCGAACGCAACAGTATTATTCGAGACCCATACTTATATTGCGAGCGTACGTATACATATGATGGTGTACTTAGATATACGAGGTAGGAGGAGATGGCGGCGCGACGATGGGACGCTGCGCCAAACTTTTGATTAATGAACAGAATGTTTGTGAAGTTCAACTTGGATAACTAAATATTCACGACAATGTTTCTCTTTCTGTTTACAAATTTAATGCGAAAAAATTCAAAACGTTTATTGATAGTTCTATTAATATAAGTCATAGGTTTTTTTTGTCATGCTATCGGTACCTAAATATACATGGTATGTCCTAACTATGTTACTGGAAATGGGTGGTAATAGTGTAATATAGGTACGATTTTCAAAAAGTGTCTATCTTATATTTTTTATTTAATAGTTTTGAATTTTTTGAAAGTCAGAATGGGCACTGCTAATATACATATATTATACTTATAATATAATTATATGTATATATATTTTTAATATATTATAAATTATTTTTTAATATATCATATCATATTTTTTTAATTTAATATATAATATTATAATTTTTTATGGCCTCATCGGAAGACCAGCGCTGGCACCCGCTAGCAACATGCTGAGATGAGGCCATTTCGTAGCATACACGTTTTACCTATCTGTATAATTATTTTTCGTTTCTGTAATTGTGATTTTTATGTAGGTATGTGTATGTTGCGAATAAAATTATTTCTATTTCTATAATGTATAAGAAGTTTTGACAGTTTCTAACACACAACAGCATTTACCATATGGATGATATGGACGACATGTACCAGAGTAGAATAGAAACTTAGTGTGAATAAAAATAAAATAACTGGCATCTTTAAAAACGGCATCTGCTATGTCGTAGAGTCGTAGACTCGTGAAACTCTACTAAATTTTGTCATTAATATTAGAGTGATAAAATATATACATTAGTCCCATTTCTTAGGGGGATGATACTGACGTATGAAAAAAAGAATTCTGCCAACTACTGCCTACTACATGAATGGCCTACTACCTTTGCTGAAATAACTATTTGATAGGAACAATACAATTCACTAATTTTCGCAGTGACTTGCCTTTTAAGTACTAAGACTACGTCCAATAAGGGATTGATGAGATAGTATTCAACTTAATAATTTCTAATAACGAACAGTTAAAAATACATTAACCAATAATTTATTTTTCTATGGAGTAAGTAATAAATTAATTTTCTGTGCATAACAAAGTGTATTAGTATTTATTTGTATTAAAAATATTTTTTTACTTGTAATCATTCACTTATGAATTTAATGCATGCAAGATGCAAGTATACTACTATTGGAACTATAATAGAGTACCCTTATATTTATTGTTTTCCTGTTGTTTTCAGCGTGTCATAACACCCAACGCCTTTGGATGGCAGAGTCTCGATAGTACCTAGTATTCGTGTTCACTCATGTTTCTAAATAAATCTGATGTGAAGTAAAATTTTCAATATTACAGTTATTCAATATTATTGGTTCTTCATTCATTAGATATAATTCTACTTTAGATTTCAATATCATTGTTTTTGTCTCCTTTTGCGCTTTTTTATTCGTTTTCTGTTTGGCCTTATGGTTGACTGGTAGAGAATGCCATTGGGCATTATGTCCGCCATTTGAAATTTTATTTGTATTTTGTGCAATAAAGCTTAAATAAATAAATAATTGTCAGTCTCCAATAGTTTATTTTAACATAAAACACGTTTCTTACGACCCTAAAATCTTTTGTAGTAAAGTTTTTTTATGAATTAGGGTATTAGAGCTAAATGCTTACATAAGGAATATCTATTAATTGCACTATTTCATAATCATAGGAAATTCGGGTCTTGATCTTGACTGAGACAAGCAAGATAAAGAGCTCGCTGCTGTGACTCCTATTGAGCTCTATTAGAAATGACATCAAACCTGAAAAAGTAGTTTTCCTAAAACGTAAGGTTTTTTGATATAATGAATATTAGATTAGACATTCATTTGAACCTGTGCATTAACTATCAGAACAAAATAGGTACGGACTACGGAGTAAGTTCCTAAAGCAAGCATTTTGCGCGATAGTAGGCGATAAAGGCGTCGACTACCACTTATCTTTATCTTTATCGTGCGCCTTCAACAAATAAAGTGTAAAACGAGATAAGGGCAAGGTACCTCTGTGACTGATGTGATACCAACGCTCGATTCTCATAGCTCTAGCCAATCATTCTTTCAAAATAAAACTAACAAACTTGAACGTAGACAAATGTGTTTGGTTCAGAAGTTAGCGACCAGGTTTCATTGTATGAAGAATGCTGCTTTCAACAGTAAACATTTAGGTGCTTACCTAAGATAAATTGGTACCTACCTATACCCAATGTTCTAAAATCGACAGTCATCCTCATATCCGTCCGAAAGACGGACAAAATATGTCGATTTATCGCCAAAACTATACAGTACGTATCACCTCGTAGAGCCAAGAAAGAAACCCATTCATATTTAGATCATACTAAACAACTTTTACTATGGGGCCAAACCCGAATTCACGAAAAAAATTTTGACTGTTTCATACATTTTGATTGCGTGATCATGAACACGCACGTTGTATGGGAGAGGTTTTTTTTCGCGAATTCGAGTTTGGCCCCATAGTAAAAGTTGTTTAGTATGATCTAAATATTAATGGGTTTCTTTCTTGGCTCTACGAGGTGATACATACTGTAGGTCAAGCGGCTGCCCTCAGCCCCTCATCAAGCTCGGCCCTGCGATCGTACTCGTATGACTCGTTACGGATTGTAGTGGATTGTTGTTTTTAAATGAAAAAACCAGCTACTTACATCTAGGTTTTCAAAGAGGATGTATCAGTAACATTATACGGAACAGACATTATTTAGGACCGTCTGTGATGAGATGAGATGCTATAAATATTTTGAAAAATCATGGACAGTATGATTCTGATCGTTTTCTTAGTCAGTATAAGGCGTAAAAGCAGTGAAGTAGTGGTATAAATTCGTTTTTGCATAATAGTAACCACTATATTTCAGAAACTATTTCAGCAAACTTAAGTATTTGTTATCTTGGGATCGATATTGCTTATCTTATAATATAACTGAATTAGGCAGCACCAGCAGGTAGTAAACACGTAGGTAGCCTTTGTATATTTTTATATGCCTATACATGAACCTGCTAATTAGGGTTATATTCTGAATAAAAATCATTCTAATATTTCTAATCTACATCTGTAAGTAGGCATAGATGGTTCTATTATTATCCTTTATAAAATATGTAAGTGCAAAAGTGACGTGTGCTTAATTAGTTAAAAAACAAAGATTAGGTTCGACGTCTTCATTTTTACAAAGCTTTGCTTAAACTCTAGACCCAATTGTTACATTTTACAATCATGCTATTCGTGTGAAATTTTATCACAAACCTGTTCGTGTGATAAGAAAACTGAAATATAGGTTCAGGTGTGGCGGGTATCAGTGATAGCGAGGGTCATCGATACTTTAGCCGCACCTATTGACGATATTTGGTAGATTTAGAGTGAGTCATTTCACAATATTAAATGACTATTTGCAGCGTTACCAAAGATTAAAATTAAGTACAAAAGACCTACTCGTATTATTTGATAATATTTAGCTCGCTTTTGGTTTGCGTCTTTGATTAATTGCGAGCACCTCCGGTAGCGGGTCGTCGATGCAGGAAACCTTGAAACATTTGATAAACACAAGATGGAAATCGATTTCCCGAACTTGAGAGTCAACTTTGCAATTGAGCAAAACGAGCGGCACATACGCTCACTTCACGCCGGTGAACTCTGGCTTAACTTTAACCCACATAACAAAGTTGAATGTAAACACAATACGGCAGAAGTTTCCGAAGTTCCAGTTCACGGCCGCGAGGCGCCGCGGCCCCCGGCGGCCCCTGCCCCGGCTCCTGGCTGCCGCGCCCCGCGCACCCCGCACCGCCGCCCGCGCCCGCGCTGTCCACCCCCGCGACTCGCGCATCGAGAGTCGCCCCCTTGCTGAACTTGCGAAGCCGTTACTTCTGCCACCCTTTTCTTCAGCCCTGTCTACAGCTTCATTGAACAATATTTGTAATTGATAACGATATTAACGATAAACCAATTTAACTTAATTTAGCTGAGTGAATTTACATCTTGATTACTTGCAAAATAGTCAAGAAAAAATTTAGTCTACAAATTTCCGACCCTATTGTGAAGTAATAGTAATAAAGTCGAAAAGTGGTGAAACTGTTTTTTACTGTACATTATCTACTCAAGTATTTTACTGTCAATAGTTTTTGAAACATAATTTCAAATTGAAGCAATTTTAAGATCGAAAGATTGGAGAAATAATCATTGAATTTTAAGAATGAAAATATGATTAAATTATTTGTAGATTAACCCGGAAAAATCATGTTTTGCCGTATATCAGATCTTTCTACAATCTGGAATTGTTGACAAACAGGACTAATAATAAGTCTATTCGAAAAAGGGCATACATTTTTTAAACATTTACAAGAGGTTTGCATAAAACGTTGTGTTTCTAACATAACATAAATAACATATATATAAAATAAATATTTGGCAGCTTTTAAATTTAATGTAAAAAAATTTTGTTTAAGGATGTATTTATTAATCTGATAAAATAAAATCTTTGTAATGATCTTCGTCAAGCTTCGTAAAGCCCTCCATATGCTTCCCATGTTAATTTATTGATTTATGGTTTATATTCCATTGGGATATACCTATATAATACACATTGAGCCTTGTGGTGCTCCCACATTGGCGCTATAAAATGTTATATAATATAACATCATCGTTCTCTCTTCTCTTTGAGCACCATTACAAGGCTAGGACACCAATAATACTCAAGCACTGCGGGGACGACGGATGTTATGGTATGAACAAAATGACACGCTTCTGCTATTGACTGTAATGACAAGAAATTCTTTGAAAAATTTGTACAATTTAATACAAATCTTCACCGTTGCTTGTTCATTTCTCATTCCTCAAAGGTTAACTGGAGGAGAGCCCTGAAAGGGATAAGTTCGCCTTTGTTGTATCAAATTTTTTTTGTCAGTGTTTCCTGTATTTCTTTTCTAACGTACAATTACACATGCATACATACATAGTAAGCTCGATGTCTACCCATGTTGTGGAATGTGGATACTAAGCGACGATAATAATATATGATAGATACATAGTTAAGTAGTAATAGTACTTAATAGTAGCCTTTATTTCATGCAATTTTTACAAATTATATTTATGCTTAATATTAAGTGTATTTCATTTTTGCATGTCCCAAGTGGAAAAGGCCTCCCCCAAATTTTCCCATAAGTAGTACTAAGATAAAAAGCAACCACAAGTCAAGAACAAATACTAGTAATAATCACGACTTGGTCTGTATGGAGGTCTCTAGCGTAGTAGGCAGGGTTGCTATACAAAGTAGTGTACTGAGACTAGACTGAAACTCCTGAGTTCGGCAGACTTTCAAATTCATGAAACGGCGTACGTTCCGTTCAAGCGATTTTTTTTAAATTTCCTAAGTTACCTAGCTAGGGATTGCAATCCAGCAGTGTTTTCAATCCAGCTGGATTTTTGCTGGATCGGCGTCAATCCAGCTGGATCCAGCGCGGATCCAGCAGGTAGGAAAAATACATAAAAAAAACCGTTTTTTTTTGCAATAAAACCGGTTAATTATTAATAATAATGTTCAATATAATGAAAGGGGGATAATAACGCGCAATTTTGTGCGCATGATATATCTAAAAAACTACAAAAATAAAATAATAAAGAAATTTAATAGCACGACTGCCGTTTTAAGCGAACTGAGAAGTGTTTTCAGGTTAATTCTTTTGAGCTACATATATTATTACTATATTTTCTTTCGATTGCAGTCGGGGAACTTTTAATTACGGAAGATATAAACCCCCGACTGCAATCGAAACAAAATGTAGTAAGTAGATACGCTCACAAGAATTAACCTGAAAAAGGAATTATTTGTTACTTTAATTTCGCTTAAAACGGCAGTTGTGTTTTTAGGGTTCCGTAGCCAAAATGGCAAAACCGGAACCCTTATAGATTCGTCATGTCCGTCTGTCCGTCTGTCCGTCTGTCACAGCCGATTTACTCAGAAACCATAAATGCTACAGTAACGAAATTTGGTAAGGATATGTGTTGTATGAACCGCTACAGGATTATGATACTAAATTGTTAAAAAAAACCATTGGGGTGGGGGCCCTTCATACATGTAACTGAGGGATAGAATTTTTTTTTTAGTTGTACATAAGCGTGTCCCCACACGCTTATGTACAACTAAAAAAAAAATTCTATCAATAGAAAGATCTTTAAAAATGATATGAAGGTTTATACATCACATTTTTATTTAAGCAATCGTTTTCGAGATATCAGCTCTAAAAGTCTGAAAAATGTGTCCCCCCCCTCTATTTTTTAAACTACGCGATATAAAATTCTAAAAAAAAATATATGCTATGCACATTAATAAACTCTATCAACGATTTTTGGTTTGATTAAATTTTCTCCAATAGTTTTTGAGGTAGGTTGATTTAACTGTATTTTTTTAATAATAAGTTGATAATGGTACGGAACCCTTTGCGCGCGAGTCCGACTCGCACTTGGCCGGTTTTTTTATTTTTTTATTTATTTGAAACCTTTCAGTGTACCCCTTAGTTTAAAATTGGATAGAATTTCAAAAACCGACTCCACAGAGGGCTGAAGCTTCGCTCCGGGGACGACCCGTAATATCACCATCTGAAAACTCGCGCTGCCTTCGCCCCCCGGCACCTCACGAGCAGTTTCCAAACTAATTCAATGTCTCAAAAATAAAAGAAGTTAATCCCTCCTTTGACACTTCTCATTACCCAGTCTTTTACAGAAGGAACAGTCCCAGATCTCCTTAAAATGTCCGTTATTAAACATGTATATAAAAAAGGCAATCACAATTAATGTAGTAATTACCACCCCATGGTCCTTCTACCAAATTTTTCCAAAATTTTTGAAACCGCTATGTGGTATAGACCGATTATTCCTTTTGTGAAAAGTTTAAAATATGTATTTAACGATTCTCAAAACGGTTTCCGAATAGGTCGCTCAAGATCGTCAGCAGTTTTCAAGTACATAAACGAAGTTTTAAACACAATAAATGACAGAAAATATGCTATTGGTATGTTGCTGGATATGAGCAAAGCGTATGATCGTGTTTTATATGATATTTTTTATTGCAAAAATTATTTGAAAATAGGTATTAGAGGCTCAGCTCACAATTTGTTCATTACCTTGTAAGGTACCTAAGGATCTTATAGGTCGTACACAATGCGTTGAAATAGAATATCACAAAACTACATCACAGGTACCATACAAATATTTCAATCAAATAAAACGAATATTACTCGATCTATACCCCAAGGTAGTGTTATCGGTTGTGTGTTTTTTTTTAATTTATATAATAAATGATCTTCCTAAATCTATAGATAAATTTTGTACTCTTTTTCCTGACAACATATCTGTAATTTGACTTTGCCACAATGAATTAGATTTAAATAATAGCTTAAATACAACCATTCAAAATATCATAACCGGGTTGGATGATCACAATTTAAAGCTTAATTTAAATAAAACCAAACTCATGCAATGTAGACCCTACCAAAAACGTAGCATAAACATAGGTTTCTCATTCCGAAGCACTACATTAGAATCTGTCCACTCTTTTCCCACTTTTAGGCATATACATTGTATCAACCATAAACTGGGAGGAGCACACGTATTATTAGCCACGGCCGTCTAGGACTAAGCGCGGGATCGCGGAACCGTTTCAAACACTACGGAAAATAAGTTTATGTTAAGTTGATTTTGCATTTTTTTGGTGAATTTTATTTGCGGATCCGCAGCGCTGGATCCAGCACTGGCTGCTGGATCCAGCAGACCGTAAAATGCGCTGGATCCAGCTGGATTGCTGGATGCTGGATCCAGCAATTGCAATCCCTATACCTAGCACCTAAATGAGTACACCTGTCCAACGCGTCCCAGAAAGCGCGCACCTCGTGCCTTATCAAATGACACCGTTTGATACGCGTCTTACTACCTTATCTATTGTGTCGAAATTCTTCCACGTACCACATTCTAGTAATACGACTACATTTCAGCTTCGGTATAAAATATAATTTTGAATATACCTAAAGCCCATGTACTGAATATTCTGAAACAAGCCTGTGAAAGAGTATGACTCATAACTGCCGAATTTATTGATAGTTTTTACGTAGAGATTCCATGACAGAGATTGCGTTTCCAGGGATTACATTTAGAAATATGGTGTGTTGCTTTGTGACTAGAAAGGTAAGCAAATTATCTGTTGACTGTAAGATATAACGTAATAAACGTATCTCCAGCGTCAACACTACACTAGTCATTGCGATGAAGCCGCCGTGAGCAGATAGTGGGCTCTCGGCTCTGGTCCCGGCCGCGGCTTGGTGTAGCGCCCGCGCGGGCCTGGCGGAACCGTCGCCGGCGCTGTTCGCGGCCCCGACCGCAACCCGCACTATCCTGATCGCCGCTCAATAGATAACGCTTGCAACGGTGCTTATCATCGATACCTTACTTATTGGTGGACTGAAGTGTTTGCGCGACTGATACGGGCGGTGAGGACCAATCGATTCCCTCGATTCATCGAATCTTATCACGATCATGGTGAACATTCGTACCTCGTGTCAATTCCCCGATATCGTATCAAAGATATCGTAAAAGTATAAATATGGGCCCATCGATCGATCGGGCCTCTGTCCAAGTGTAAGCTGTGTGACGGTTGCCTGTCAGAAGCAGCCGAGTGTAGTGTCCTGGCCTGGAGCCCTGCGCGTCTCCTGGTAACAGTGCTTCGATAAGTGTCGTTCCATTTTGCTTAAAATTGTCTCTAGTGGGCTAACTACTTCAAATTAACGTAATTATTGTACTTCCGGCCTCGTGGCTCCCGGTCAAAATTGATCAGTTTCGTTAGTTACAAGTTCACAACGCTTTTAATTGTACCTCGTGGCGAATAGGTACCGACAAACCATGATTGAAATGGTAGTCAAATAATTAAGTTTGGAATTAGTGTCAATGTAAAACAAAACGATTACGTAACAACATATGGTGGTCCAACAGCACATGTGTTTGCTCTTTCCGCACGTCTCGTCGTGCCGGAATACTGTATAATTTTATTATTAAATTTCTTATAATATAAATGTCTGAATTTTAAAATCGCGATTACATTTAATGTGGAGCTACGTAGGATCGTTGACGCGACAGGAAAAAATAGGTGTTCTTATCAGAGAACGTTAGCCGCACCTTTTCAAGCGGTGATAGCGGGCGCGTGCTTCGAATCGAGCGCTCACTCCGATTGTCACATTAGACTAATGCACTGCACAGCCAACCAGGTCTTATTATTTCTCATGTTTTCAGCTGGGGTATGCACCGCCGGCTTCACGTCTGAGTTGGACAGGGGATCTAGACAGTTTGACACGGTATGCTGCCAGATCTATCTTTCCAGCTCACGCGTGGAGTCGCGACAAGTCTGCTGCATCACGTCACACCAAGTTTCAAGGGCCACGCAGAAAGTGGGCGAGTGAAGGGTTAAGTGGAGGTGTGATCTCTTCACTTTTTTTGGTTAAAGTGAGATTCAACTCCTCCAACTTAATCCTTACTTGCATATTCAACACAGACGAGGCGAGTGAAATAACGAAGACCAGCCTATTTATGTCAATCTCGGAAAAATTGTTTTTTTTTTTTATGTCTTTGTATTTAAAACAAATTGGTTATAGTATATAAGTAACAATAGGTATATAATTTTTAAAACATTTCACTTTTAAATATCAGAATTGAATACTTTAATAATACAAGTTTATGTACAATTATTAAAATGCTTACAATTACATTGAATATGACATTAAACAAATATTCATTAATTATTGTCTTTAATACACTTGTTTTATTTTTACCTAACGGCAAACACAAAAAAAGGGTCCATTTACTGGCAGTGGCAAATTAGTGAAACTTTGGCGCCACTGAGCACTGAAAGCGTACAAGTATTATTCGTGACCCAACGCCCTGCAGACTAGTCTGAAGTGCATCACAAATCACTAGAAAAAAATCACAACACCCAAAACAAAAAATGGGCAAAAAAACGTTGGTAACACCGGTGCGCTAAAAAAGCTTGCAAACTTCACGCACCTAACCTGCGCTGGACATCGACTCGTCCGTATTCTCTAAACTCTGGGAAAATGTATATTGATTTTTCAAAGAAAAGTCAACCGATGTAACAAAACACCGTTCGCGGAGTGTTTATACGCGTTTAGAAGCGTCGCGGTCGATGTGCTGTGTCGTCGAGATGGTGCGACGGTGTATCTCGGCGCGTTACCAGTGAGATCGGAGAGTGTTGCGTCGCGCGGCCGACGGCCCGACGGCCCGGAGCCCGGCCGCGGCCAGGGCCTGGGCGCGCCATGGACGCCGGCGCCGCGGACCCGCTGCGAGCGGCCAGGCCGTGAGTATCAGAGCCGTGTGCCCAGTGTCGAGGCGCTTGTGCCGATGTCGCGATCCACACCGCCGCGCGGATTATTTCGGTCGCCGCGAGCCCATCCGCGGTTGCGAAACGTCCCGTGCGCCGTCCGCGCTCGCCTCTCGGTTCTCGTCCCAGCGAGCGGCGGAGTCGCGGGGCTACATTCTCTCGCTCGGAGTGCGTCGTCACGGCCTCCGTGGCGTTGCGCCATTTCGAAACGCTCGCGTCTGTCCTCCGTCCTCCGCCGCGGCCGCGTTCCGAGGAGCGAGGACACGGAGCCGCGGGGCTGATAGCGATCGGGCGGCGCGGCGGCCAAGCGTGACCGCGCGCGCTCATGCCCGGCGCCCGATATGAATGACGGCCCAGCGGCTCGCCACCGCTGGGGTAAACATCGTAAATCAGAGCTGTGTTTACAGTTTTTGCTCGCCCCGTCTTTGTCCGTCGCGGGCGGCGCCGCGCGGTGAGCTAGTCCGCGCTAGCCCACCGAGCGGCCGTGTCGCCCGCGGCACGTCCGAGTGAATTATGGCTAGGTGCATATACGCCGTGCACTACACCACACTACACATACCTACACCGCACGCATAGCTATAGCTGTGTGCAGCGAAGGCTGTACCTACCTACTCAAACAAAGCATTTCGCCCACAAATCCATAGTGCGGGGCTCCCGCGCCGGACCCGCAAGTCGCACGGCCGCGCCGCTCCCGACCCCGGTCCCGGTGATGTCACGCGATATTACTGAGTTTTGCAAACATCTGTGACTGTCAATTGTTAATTTTAGTTTGCATTTTGAGGTTAGGTTGTGATTTGTGCCATAAATGCGAGTCTCGCTCGTGTCGGGGCCGTGAACCGGGGCCAGGGCCGCGTGCGGAGCCCTGTTGGTTCGGGGCGCAGCCTCGCGACACGCGGCTGTGGAGTGTGCAGTGCTGGTGCATTGTTTAGTGTGTAGTGATGCCAGTGAGAACTTAGTGCAGTGACAAGTGTGTTCAGTGTGGAATACCACATCAGTTTGGAGCCTTTGCTGGCCAATGTAAAACAGGCCGACCTAATGCTCAGGTGAAGTTGTAGCTTGTCTGTTGTTGGTCTCCGGCTAAGTCTGTGGCCACTCCCTCCTAACACAGCTCTGTTGCGATACTAACCAAACAGAAAAGCTCATAAGCACAGTTGCTAAGTGATTACATCACCTAGTTTTAGCTAAAACCCATCCTTTCTCTTGGGTAAATTCTGTTCTAGCCTATATTGCCCCAATTTCATGATACAGCTATGCATGAATATGAAAAGGAATACAACAACCTTATTCCCACATAGCATTATCACTTGTTTCTGGTTTCACACAGTGTCAACAAGGAAAATACTATCTATCCCAGCATAGGGTGCACAAAGGATTTATTCTATAATTGCTTGTTATAATTTCATTTATAAGGTTATGATTTATGATATGATGTTTATGATAGTTTATCAACTAGGAAACTAATAGGATGAAAGTAGGGATCAAATAGGAATCATATCAATTTTGAATTACACATAATTTACAAATAATAAACAGCCAACGCTTGTTAAATTCTACATAATACAAACCCATGCCTATTAGTATACACTAAACGCCTTGCAGTAATTGTGGGAATACTGTCATTTTCATTTGGCAGCATAGTCTATATGAAAGTGACAGCAATACAGGTATTATGTCACACAAATAATGCTTTTATTGACTCAGGTGACTCCATGTTGTGATTTGAATACTAGCATGTCTAATAATATGTATGTACACATCTCTAAATATACAACATTTTAGAACTATATTAATATAAAAATTAATAAGAAATTCAATTACATGAAACAGTATTTTGCCTACCAAAATAATATAATTTAATATTTTTAGAAATTCATAGTA
>JALPQI010026976.1:0-15046 GCA_025490895.1 Thaumatotibia leucotreta
AAAATACTTTAATTTGGAATATAAGATGTCACATACCAAATAAAAAATACCGAAGCTTAGCAATGCCTGGCAGAGGAGTGGCCGAGTGGTTTAGGCATCAGCCGCGAAAGCTGAGGACGTGGGTTGAAATTCCACCCTGTCGTTGGTAAACTTCGGTGTGTTTTCTTGGGATAATTAAATAATTTTAGTGTTTACTTTAAACTTTAATTCGTAGATTCAAAGCTGTTTATGCGTCCAGTAATCTCATTAAGAAGAATAGATGAAGAAACGGCTCTATTAACCCCAGACACAACCCTTTCAAGAAACATATCTACCACCCAAACTAGCCAAAGAATAAACGAATTTACTACCTTGCGAGTAAAGTCTCTAGTAGAATTAAACCGAAAGCCGAACATCAAAGATATAACTAATGAAACGCCTCTAAGACTGAAATCACTACATCCAATACCAAAAGTAAAATCCAGCACTAGAGGAAGCGTAAAAACGGATCTACCAATAGAATCAACAGAAACTGTAGAAATAACACATAAAAGTGAAAAATTAAATATCACAAGAACAGATGACGAAACACCAATACGGATAGTAAGAGTGGAATCGCTAAATTCAACCCTTACAAAGGATAATTCCAAACGTATAGTAAATACGGCCTTAAAATCAACAAATAACAAAAAATCCAAGCCTAAAATAACAGATAAAAAATCAACCCTAAAATCACCAGATTCAACCCTCCGAGGAGAAAAATCTAACAAAAGACCTTACAGCGATTCATTCTACAAGATAAATAGAGATATTCTAAAACTGTGCAAACCTTGTGTAGTATCTATGAATAAAGTTGAAAACAGGGATGAAAAGAGGGTCGAAGGGAGGAAAAAGGTGCAATTACCTGATATGGAGGATGTGCGGCGGAATAATCGCGGGATACTGACCGCGGAGGTGGCGCCCATAGTTTCGACTCCTAATATTAGACAGGTATGGAAAATTTTACTTTTTTGTGTATTTAGCATATATTTTTACAAAGGTAACCCTTAATAAATAGGGCAATGGTAATATAGGGTGTCCCTAAAATAACGAAAAATTTAAATGTATTGAAAAAACGTACTATTTTCGACCAATTCCAATTTTTTGTCCTGACACACAAAGTACACAAAATAGGATTAAGTATTATAATTGCAAATCGCCCAGTAGCCCTGGTCTCCTTGACGAAAAACGGTTTTGACCCCATTTTCTGACCGTTTTTCGTTCATTTCAGTGAATCCTAAATATCAACCTTCAAGTCAAGGGTGAATAGGCACCTTCTGGGCAAACTCACTCCATCGTAGGCCACGTCTCTGCCCTTGGCTAGTCTGTGGTCATGAGTAAGCCTATTTCAAATAAAAAATAATAATAAAAAAAGAATCCTAAATATTGCTATTAACATAATTGTTTATTTTTTATGGGGTTATTTATAGTCAAAGATCTATGTCAGCAAGCTCTCGATCACCCATGGTTTGAAAGAGGAGATTTCACACTGCAGAAACGAAATTCACCCATATTTATGCATATATAACAAAGGACTGTGTTACAGCAAAGCCTTTCAAAGTAATTTCTCAGCATGCTTTACAATACTAAACCATATTCTTTGTACTTTATGATTTAATCAAGAAATAAGAAAGTCAAACAAGAAATAAGTATTTATCATCGATTTCAAATCTTGCGTTATTTTTGGGACATCCTTTATGTTTACCCTCATTTTGAAACTTATTCTGACACTGACATGAGTCAAAGGCAATGAAATTTAAGTGTGACTGATGCCCCAGTGTGGCTGCTGCCTAAAAACATTGGTAATGTGTTTTTACAATACAGAATTTACGTAATTTTTTTATATGTATCTTAATTTGACTTTGAAATCTGGGTGAATATTCAGCGTTCTTACGGCGTTTTTATTTCGTCATTGTCGTCTCGCAAGTATTATTCCAAGAGATGTCCCTAAGAGTATTATTTTAATGTAAACGTAATTCAGTACGGTCGGCTCTAATAATATGTATACGATTTTGATCCTTATGCCTTTGACATACATTCCGAAATGTATACATATTATTAGACGTGACTGTACCAATACCAAGTCTAGCGTATTCAATATTGTTGCTACTGACGACAATGACGAATCTGAGCGGTTGAAACGCTCCTCGGAGAATCACCCTTCTACATATTTCGAAATATAAATATACAATAATATAATGCTTTATCTAAAGTCTGCTAGTCTAATAGCTTTGCAATGTCTTGCAGTACGGCCCAGCCCGGCCCAAGCGCCCAAGATTCGACGACCCACATATAAACTTGGCACCAGATCCACCAGACTCTATGATCCCACCAGACCCTATAATTCCACCCTCACACTCCCTAACCGATAAGTTCCAAAAAACTTCTGCCCCATTGCCACAATTTGAAGCGCTTCATAACATAACAAGTTTCCAAAGTAATGTGCAAAAGACTTTCCATCTCCCGTTTTTGGCGAAAGTACCAACTAATACGGAATATGCACCTATGTACCAACCTGGCACACAGCACGAAAAACCTATGGAAAAACAAACAGAACTAGATAAAAACGATTTAGAGTCTAGTCCGTTACATTACAATCCAGCTCCAAAGGAATCAATGTTCAATCATGTCGAGCCTAATTTATCTTACGATTTACCCCAGCCTTGTTTTTTACCTGAACCTATACAAGACACGGAAGAAATTAGAGTTAGTGAAACGTTTGAATACGAAGTACCAATTTTACCGACAATTTCGATGGAAAATCAACAACCGACGTTACACAAGCCTCTAACCGATTCACCCTCGATAAGTGAACTAGTGATAAAATCAACAGCAATATTAGAATCTAAAACACCAGCTTCATCGCGTGAATTAATGACAAAACCAATAAAATCTGAAATAAAAGAGGAATTTACAACTGAGACTATCGCTCCGGAACCTTTTACGCCGATCCCAATCGATTCTACTACACAAATCGCTACAACGCTTTCACAGACTTTATCTGAATCAAATCGATACCCTATATCACAAGAACAAGCTTTTCTACCTATTATAAAACAAGAAGATGATCTAACATGTTATCTACCGCAACCATCCCCGCCGATCGCGTATACCGAACCTTACGATACTACCATTTCTCCGATAAAAGTACCGATAAACACGCCATCCTTAAATCCTCCTTTATCCCCGCCTCTCATCCTAACGCCCTCGCTGAGAACTTACGCACGGAAACGCGCTAAAAGCAAGGAATCTGAGTCGGCGTTATCGAATTCGGCGGGACCGTCGACGCCGATGTCTACCGCGCCGACTTCTGCACCATACGCGCCGATATCTGTGCGCAAAATGTCGGAGTTGCTCGTGGAAAGAGAAAAGGTATTCCGCTTCTTGTACTTTTATTGTTTATATATTAAAGTAGTTTTTTAAGTAGTCTCACTACTATTTGCCCGTGTGGTGATGGCAGTAAGAATACATTTGTCACCACTCCAACACTTGAGGTTTCGTAAAAGTTGAGAAAGGGATTGAAGTGTCACTGACCATTCTTTGGATGGGCAGCAGCGTCATCATAGTGGACACATTACTGCGATCGCCAATCCGCTTGCCCAGCGTGACGATTATGGGCATTTATATCCTAATGGGTTCACACGTATAGTTCATAGTTCTAGCAGCGGAATGAAACAGGCTATTGATGTCTTAAGTGTTTTATCGATGTCAATATAATTTGAAAAAAATATAGGGACATTTTACGCAATTCGATCTAGTCCCATAGTAAGCTGAATTAACCCGTCGTCTGTGGTTGCTAAGGATCAGTACAATGGATTTTGAATTCTAATTATGAATTGATTTGATTTCAATATCTATTGTACGGATCCTTATCAAACACAGACGAAGGGTTAAGGCTTGTGTTGTGGGTACCAAACCACGTTATATAAAATAGATATATAAATAAATTTACCCTACGAAGTTGTGAACGCATGTAGTGCTAACCAGTTCAAAAATAGACTTGATAAATTATCTAAAACAATGTGACCTGTGTGTGCAAAGTGAACTCTGATGTAGACGTGTCAGCAACAGCTGCCAGTCTACAATTAAATACAGGGTAAAACATGAGTCGTGAACAGTAATACGTTTTTCTAACTCTATAAACAACTAACAATTTAATGCCTCACAAGTTACTTAGAAATAGTCATGTTTTTTGTATTTTTGTGGCCTTTTCTAATTTTTAAGGTTTTTTTCAGAAATGATAACGGCTATTTATTTAAGCTATTTAAAACGTTAAATGTAATAAATATAATTTAATCACAAAATTACTGATATTAATTACTTAAATTCGAAGAGGTAATTTAAACTATTCCATTAATTTGTATTAAAAATCCTTTTGGATATCCTAAAGAAAAAAAATACAAAAACATAAACCCAAAAAATACAAAAAATAAATAAATAACTTGTCCATTTTTAAGTAACTTGTGTGGCATTTAATTGTTAGTTGTTCATAGAGTTAGAAAAACGTATAAATATAAACTGTTCACAACTTATATTTCACCCTGTATTATATAATAATAACTCCAGCTTCGTAGGCAGGTTTATTAGGTAATTACCAGCACTACGGAGGCTGACAATAATATGATTTATAATATGATCTTAACCACACCCACCAGCCGCTCTCGTCCCTAGACGACCTGTTCGATCTGTCGGAAGAGGACTTCGTGGCCAAGTACCGGCTGCACAAGAACTGCGTGCGCGCACTCAGCGGGGAGCTGAGGCTCGTCGAGCCCAGCTTGTACTTCTATAGGGACATCGAGCCGGCCAGTGTGCATCTCGAGAAGGTAACAATACAATACGGTCAATTGCTAGTATATGGCCACCTTCCAGTAACTGGCCACTCTCTAGTAACTGGCCTCCCTCTAGTAACTAGCCTCCCTCCAGTAACTAGCCTCCCTCCAGTACCTGGCCTCCCTCCAGTAACTGGCCCCCTCCAGTAACCGGACACCCTCCAGTAACTGGCCACCCTCCAGTAACTAGTAATTTTAGAAGAGGGAGAGTGATTGACATTGACATGACATCGTTTTCGTGCATCGTTGCCACACGGCAACCACCAGCCGCTCTCGTCCCTAGACGACCTGTTCGATCTGTCGGAAGAGGACTTCGTAGCCAAGTACCGGCTGCACAAGAACTGCGTGCGCGCACTCAGCGGGGAGCTGAGGCTCGTCGAGCCCAGCTTGTACTTCTATAGGGACATCGAGCCGGCCAGTGTGCATCTCGAGAAGGTAACAATACAATACGGTCAATTGCTAGTAACTGGCTACCCAGTAACTGGCCACCCTCCAGTAACTGGCCTGCTCCAGTAACTGGCCACCCTCCAGTAACTGGCCTTCCTCCAGTAACTGGCCTCCCTCCAGTAACTGGCCTCCCCCTAGTAACTAGCCTCCCTCCAGTAATTGGCCACCCTCCAGTAACTGGCCACCCTCCAGTAACTGACCTCCCTCCAGTAACTGGCATCCCTCCAGTAACTGGCCATCCTCTTGTAACTGGCCACCTCCAGTAACAGGCCACCTACTGTAACTGGCCTCCCTCCAGTAACTGGCCTCCCTTCAGTAACTGACCACCCTCCAGTAACTGGCATCCCTCCAGTAACTGGCATCCCTCCAGTAAGTGGCCTGCCTCCAGTAACTGGCCTCCCTCCAGTAACTGGCCACTCTCCAGTAACTAGTAATTTTAGAAGAGGGAGAGTGATTGACATTGACATGACATCGTTTTCGTGCATCGTTGCCACACGGCAACCACCAGCCGCTCTCGTCCCTAGACGACCTGTTCGATCTGTCGGAAGAGGACTTCGTAGCCAAGTACCGGCTGCACAAGAACTGCGTGCGCGCACTCAGCGGGGAGCTGAGGCTCGTCGAGCCCAGCTTGTACTTCTATAGGGACATCGAGCCTGCTAGTGTACATCTCGAGAAGGTAACAATACAATACGGTCAATTGCTAGTAACTGGCCACCCAGTAACTGGCCACTCTCCAGTAACTCGCTACCTCCAGTAACTGGCCACCCTCCAGTAACTGGCCTCCCTCCAGTAACTGGCATCCCTCCAGTAACTGGCCCCCTCCAGTAACTGGCCCCCTCCAGTAACTGGCCAACTTCCAGTAACTGGCCACCTCCAGTAATTGGCCTCCCTCCAGTAACTGGCCTCTCTCCAGTAACTGGCCACTCTCCAATAACTGGCCACTCTCCAGTAACTGGCCTCCCTCCAGTAACTAGCCTCCTCTAGTAACTGGCCACCCTCCAGTAACTAGCCGCCCTCCAGTAACTGGCTACTGTCCAGTAACTGGCCTCTCTCCAGAAATTGGCCACCCTCCAGTAACAGGCCACTCCCCAGTAACTGGCCACCCTCCAGTAACTAGTAATTTTAGAAGAGGGAGAGTGATTGACATTGACATGACATCGTTTTCGTGCATCGTTGCCACACGGCAACCACCAGCCGCTCTCGTCCCTAGACGACCTGTTCGATCTGTCGGAAGAGGACTTCGTGGCCAAGTACCGGCTGCACAAGAACTGCGTGCGCGCACTCAGCGGGGAGCTGAGGCTCGTCGAGCCCAGCTTGTACTTCTATAGGGACATCGAGCCGGCCAGTGTGCATCTCGAGAAGGTAATACAATACGGTCAATTGCTAGTAACTGGCCACCCAGTAACTGGCTACCTCTAGTAACTGGCCTCTCTCCAGTAACTGGCCCCCTCCAGTAACTGGCCACCCTCCAGTAACTGGCCACTCACCAGTAACTGGCCACCCTCCAGTAACTGGCCACCCTCCAGTAGCTGCCCCCTTCTAGTAACTGTCTACCCTCCAGTAGCTGGCCACCCTCCAGTAACAGGCCACTCCCCAGTAACTGCCCTCCTCCAGTAACTGGCCTCCCTCCAGTAACAGGCCAGCCTCTAGTAACTGGCCTCCCTCCAGTAACTGGCCACCCTCCAGTAACTAGCCCCCTCCAGTAACTAGCCACCCTCCAGTAACTGGCCTCCCTCCAGTAACTGGCCTCCCTCCAGTAACAGGCCCTCTCCAGTAACTGGCCTCCCTCCAGTAACTGGCATCCCTCCAGTAACTGCCCCCTCCAGTAACTGGCCTCCCTCCAGTAACTAGCCTCCCTCCAGTAACTAGCCACCCTCCAGTAACTAGTAATTTTAGAAGAGGGAGAGTGATTGACATTGACATGACATCGTTTTCGTGCATCGTCGCCACACGGCAACCACCAGCCGCTCTCGTCCCTAGACGACCTGTTCGATCTGTCGGAAGAGGACTTCGTAGCCAAGTACCGGCTGCACAAGAACTGCGTGCGCGCACTCAGCGGGGAGCTGAGGCTCGTCGAGCCCAGCTTGTACTTCTATAGGGACATCGAGCCGGCCAGTGTACATCTCGAGAAGGTAACTATACAATACGGTCAATTGCTAGTAACTGGCAACCCAGTAACTGGCAACCCAGTAACTGGCCACCCAGTAACTGGCCACTCTCCAGTAACTGGCCACTCCAGTAACTGGCCTCCCTCCAGTAACTGGCCACTCTCCAGTAACTGGCCTCCCACCAGTAACTGGCCAACTTCTAGTAACTGGCCACTCTCCAGTAACTGGCCACCATCCAGTAACTGGCCACTTTCCAGTAACTGGCCACTCTCCAGTAACTGGCCACTCTCCAGTAACTGGCCTCCCTCCAGTAACTGGCCACTCTCCAGTAACTGGCCACTCTCCAGTAACTGGCCTCCCTCCAGTAACTGGCCACCATCCAGTAACTGGCCTCCCTCCAGTAACTGGCCACTCTCCAGTAACTGGCCACCCTCCAGTAGCTGGCCACCCTCCAGTAACTGCCCCGCCCCTAGTAACTGGCCATCCTCCAGTAACTGGCCACCCTCCAGTAACTGGCCACTCTCAAATAACTAGCCTCCCTCCAGTAACTGGCATCCCTCCAGTAACTGGCCACTCTCCAGTAACTAGCCCCCCTCCAGTAACTGGCCACCCTCCAGTAACTAGTAATTTTAGAAGAGGGAGAGTGATTGACATTGACACGACATCGTTTTCGTGCATCGTTGCCACACGGCAACCACCAGCCGCTCTCGTCCCTAGACGACCTGTTCGATCTGTCGGAAGAGGACTTCGTGGCCAAGTACCGGCTGCACAAGAACTGCGTGCGCGCACTCAGCGGGGAGCTGAGGCTCGTCGAGCCCAGCTTGTACTTCTATAGGGACATCGAGCCGGCCAGTGTGCATCTCGAGAAGGTAACAATACTGTGGGGTGTGGATGTATCTCGTTCTCTTGACGAAGACTGTCGTGATGCTCGATGACTCAGCTACCGCGGTTACCTCGGCTCAGGGACTTTATTTAGGGAAATGTTTAAATAAAAACACTTGTTTACAATTACAACATTACAGTAGGTTAAGTGTTAGTTGGTTAGTGAGCGCGTGATTAGCGCTTGATAAAGTGAGCGTGAATGCGTGAATGAATTGAGCCCTCGCGGATCGCGTGTATATATATTAGTTATCCCCACTCCGCGATAATCCGCGAGCGCCCAAAGTCGCGGGTATCTTAAGCCGCGTGCGCTCTGGGTGTTACAGCGTGTAGTGTGATAGTATTTATTTAAATGAATTACACGAAATATACAATGGACAAATATTGTACAAAAAGTAAGGGAATGGGATTAATTTAATTGGGGAACAATCAATCTTATATCTAGTTAAAGTCTTAGGCTTAAGAATTACATACTAAGACAGATATTTATTTACATGTTATGAGCTACATAAGACAGATATTTATTTACATAGTATGAACTATAAATGACATAAGACAGATGTTTATTTACATATAATAAGCTATATGCGACAAATACTATACGGTCAATTTCTAGTAACTGGCCACCCTCCAGTAACTGGCCACTCTCCAGTAACTGGTGACTGCCCAGTAATTGGCCACCCTCTAGTAACTGACACCCTCTAGTAACTGGCCACCCTTCAGTAGCTGGCCACCCTCCAGTAACTGGCCACCCTCCAGTAACTGGCCACCCTCCAGTAACTGGCCACCTCCAGAAACTGGCCTCCCTTCAGTAACTAGCCTCCCTCCAGTAACTGGCCACCCCTAGTAACTGGCCACCCTCCAGTAACTGGCCTCCCTCTAGCAACTAGCCTACCTCCAGTAACTGGCCACTCCAGTAACTGGCCACCCTCCAGTAACTAGTAATTTTAGAAGAGGGAGAGTGATTGACATTGACATGACATCGTTTTCGTGCATCGTTGCCACACGGCAACCACCAGCCGCTCTCGTCCCTAGACGACCTGTTCGATCTGTCGGAAGAGGACTTCGTGGCCAAGTACCGGCTGCACAAGAACTGCGTGCGCGCACTCAGCGGGGAGCTGAGGCTCGTCGAGCCCAGCTTGTACTTCTATAGGGACATCGAGCCGGCCAGTGTACATCTCGAGAAGGTAATACAATACGGTCAATTGCTAGTAACTGGCCACCCAGTAACTGGCCACCTTCCAGTAACTGGCCACCCTCAAGAGCTAGCCTCCCTCTAGTAACTAGCCTCCCTCCAGTAACTGGCCTCTCTCCAGTAACAGGCCACTCCCCAGTAACTGCCCCCTCCAGTAACTGGCCACTCCCTAGTAACTGCCCCCCTCCAGTAACTGGCCTCCCTCCACTAACTGGCCAACTTCCAGTAACTGGCCACTCTCCAGTAACTGGCCACCCTTCAGTAACTGTAAAAATCCTTATATAAAAAATTATTCTATGTTAATATAATTTAATTTTAGAAGAGGGAGGATTGACATTGACATGACATCGTTTTCGTGCATCGTTGCCGTGTGGTGACGGCAGTAAGAACTCCACCCCAACTCTTACCGCGGGAGTCGTAAGAGTTGACTAAGGAATTGAAGTGTCACTGACCATTGTTTGATTTGATTTGATGGGCAGCAGCGTCATCATAGTGGACACATTACTGCGATCGCCAATCCGCTTGCCCAGCGTGGCGATTATGGGCATTTACCTCCTCATGTGTCTAACCATAGTTAATAGGAGAGGCCTAGGGTTTGCAATTCGAATATTCGAATATTCGTTTATTCGAATTATTCTCCAAAATAATATTCGAATATGACAGCAGTTATTATTCGAATAAAACGAATATTTCGAATAGTGAAAGTTTGTGTGAAAATAATTTATTTTTGCGAAGAATTATAATAAAATTCCAAAATTAACATTAACATCTACGTAAAAATATATTTTAATGATTAAACAACGTTTAATTCAATTCAGTTAATTTAAATATTAATAACTTAGGGGCGATGTGGGGGCTAAGGACGTGCTGGCACGGCTTGTGCAGTAAAGTCGGTGTCGTGTGTCGAAGCGGGTGCGTGGTTGCAGGCTTTGCCTGCCCCTCATCTGGGAACACTCCTGGACAACGATTCATTGCGGGTGGCAGTCGCTCTCCGCCTGGGCTTGGGCTGCGATGTTTGGTTACCTCATAAATGCATCTGTGGCTCCATAGTGCAGGCAAATGGCCATCACGCGTTGAGTTGTAGTCGTTGTTCGGGAAGGTTTCCACGTCACCACGCCTTAAATGACATCGTACGAAGGGCTTTGGCATCGGCCAACATTCCTTGTGCCCTGGAGCCTCCTTAACTTTGGTGCCGTGGCAGAAAGGCAAGTGCTTGCTTACTCTGGGATGCCACGTGCGTCAGCACTTTAGCCGCCTCGCATCTCAGTCGGACAGTGCGAACAGCTGGTGCTGCTGCGGATTTTGCTGCCGCTAAAAAACGGGACAAGTATGCGGCTTGTGTAACAGTTATTATTTTGTTCCCATCGCAGTGGAGACTACTGGGTGCTAGGGGTCTGAGGCTATTGCCTTTATAAGGGAAGTTGGACGTCGGATTAGTCAGAGGACAGCTGACACCCGCGCGGGTTCGTACCTGGTGCAAAGGTTGTCCGTCGCCGTGCAGCGTGGTAACGCGGCCAGTGTGATGGGTACCTTTGCACCAGGGACGACTCATCCTCAGCTTTTGATAGTCCACTGCTGGGTGTAAGCCTCTCCTATTAAGCGTATAAACGCATTAGGAGGTAAATGCCCATAATCGCCACGCTGGGCAAGCGGATTGGCCATCGCAGTAATGTGTCCACTATGATGACGCTGCTGCCCGCTAGGTGCTGTATGCTAGGTTACCTAGACTTTGATAAGTGTAATTTAATTCCATAATAATATTAATGATAATTAAATACATTCCGCCATATAAATGTATGTATAAGTAGCACAACTGACGATTCGAAAGTGCTTGTTGCTAAGCCTACTCAATAAATTATTTTTGATTTTGACTTGACTGAGTAACAACCCTAGTACTTCAATGAATTTCGATCGCAGTTTACGATGTATGATTGATTATAATATATCATTCAAATAAAACCAAATTAACTTACTATCAAACGGGACAGTTTTTGTTCTCTTACCCCTTGAATAAGGTTTAACTTACTCCCCGAGACAATTAAGCAGCTTTTTAATGAATAAAATTGTCAAAAATTAAGTTTTTTTTTTACTTTTACGCTATAACAATCTTATTCAACTTAATTTTGAGTTTAATTTAAATAAAATTTTAGACTGAAAATCCTCTTGTTTTGGTAATGATCACGAATCATATACAAAAATTTAGTATTTTTTCAAAACGAATTATTTTTGGCACACAGTTTTTTATACATACTAATGATTGAGTGTCTCAATGTGTGATCAAGCGATAAAAATATGAGATACAATTTTAAACTCCTTACACTGAATCTAGGCCAGCTCAAAAGCTACAGACCATACTTGCCTCTTAGGTACAGTTAAAGACAAAATAAGGTGTGACAAAAATGTTCAAAAATATGCCACAGTGCACTCTAACTCTGTGTAATAAGAACGTCGTAACATATTTATGAGCGGATTCTCTCGATACTTATTTTTGCACTTGACTGTACCATAGAAGTCTGTCTATTGTATCGAGAAATTCGAGAGGTTATAACGCTTTCATTTTACGTCATATATTTTACTATTACATCCCTTTAAAACATTCATTAACCATTTTTCCATAATATTCGTTTTCTTCGAAAAATTCGAATATTCGAATACTGGAAATCGAAGTATTCGTATTATTCGAATAATAAAATTGGACGAATATTGCAAACCCTAGAGAGGCCTACGTCCAGCAGTGGACTATCATAGGCTAATGTATGATGTAAAGTGATATCAAAATTCTCTGATCTGATGATATCCAAATGATTTTCTTTCGCCAGGTACTATACTGCCTACATTACCTGTCGACCACCGGGCGCTCGCGACGCTCGGTCGCCGAGATCCTAGACGCACTAAACACAGGCGCCGTCCTTGACAAATACATGCCGTTCCCTTCCACTTATCGACAGCAAGAGCGTGTCAAACAGAGGTAATGTATGTTGTTCACGTCAGGTACTGTCAGGTATTAATAAAAAAAATCTTTATTTCAGACCAGGTCCATATACGTTCAAATTATACACACAACAAATTACAAATTACAACACATGTGATAGAATTAGTAACAAATAAATGAATAATAAGACTCTACAGCTATGGTTAGTAGGTACAGACAGGACAAACACGAGAGACACATTTACATAGGATATATTGGCTTGCCTGTCAGCACATGTATCATATGGCAATGATTGATGTACTGACAGTTAAACCTTGACGCGTATTGTCCTGCCTACATTACATGTCGACCACAGGGCAGGCGCCGTCCTCGACAAATACATGCCGTTCCCTTCCACTTATCGACAGCAAGAACGTGTCAAACAGAGGTAATGTATGTTAACGTCAGGTACTGTCAGGTATTAATAAAAAAAATCTTTATTTCAGACCAGGTCCATATACATTCAAATTATACACACAACAAATTACACATTACAACACATGTGATAGAATTAGTAACAAATAAATGAATAATAAGACTCTACAGCTATGGTTAGTAGGTACAGACAGGACAAACACAGACACATTTACATAGGATATATTGGCTTGCCTGTCAGCACATGTATCATATGGCAATGATTGATGTACTGACAGTCAAACCTTGACGCGTATTGTCCTGCCTACATTACCTGTCGACCACCGGGCGCTCGCGACGCTCGGTCGCCGAGATCCTAGATGCCCTGAACACAGGCGCCGTCCTCGACAAATACATGCCGTTCCCTTCCACTTATCGACAGCAAGAGCGTGTCAAACAGAGGTAATGTATGTTGTTCACGTCAGGTACTGTCAGGTATTAATAAAAAAAATCTTTATTTCAGACCAGGTCCATATACATTCAAATTATACACACAACAAATTACAAATTACAACACATGTGATAGACTTAGTAACAAATAAATGAATAATAAGACTCTACAGCTATGGTTAGTAGGTACAGACAGGACAAACACAAGAGACACATTTACATAGGATATATTGGCTTGCCTGTCAGCACATGTATCATATGGCAATGATTGATGTACTGACAGTCAAACCTTGACGCGTATTGTCCTGCCTACATTACCTGTCGACCACCGGGCGCTCGCAGCCCTCGGTCGCCGAGATCCTAGACGCGATGAACACAGGCGCCGTCCTCGACAAATACATGCCGTTCCCTTCCACTTATCGACAGCAAGAGCGTGTCAAACAGAGGTAATGTATGTTGTTCACGTCAGGTACTGTCAGGTATTAATAAAAAAAATCTTTATTTCAGACCAGGTCCATATACATTCAAATTATACACACAACAAATTACAAATTACAACACTTGTGATAGAATTAGTAACAAATAAATGAATAATAAGACTCTACAGCTATGGTGAGTAGGTACAGACAGGACAAACACAAGAGACACATTTACATAGGATATATTGGCTTGCCTGTCAACACATGTATCATATGGCAATGATTGATGTACTGACAGTCAAACCTTGACGCGTATTGTCCTGCCTACATTACATGTCGACCACCGGGCGCTCGCAGCGCTCAGTCGCCGAGATCCTAGACGCGTTGAACACAGGCGCCGTCCTCGACAAATACATGCCGTTCCCTTCCACTTATCGACAGCAAGAGCGTGTCAAACAGAGGTAATGTATGTTGTTCACGTCAGGTGGGCATTTTCGCGAGAAGAGATACAAAAACTTATTTTTCTGAAACAGGTAAATTTTATGTTTTTCCTGCTCAGAATCACGAGCTCTTTCGATCCTACTAGAAGAAAAAAAGTGTCCCAAATTTTTGTTTCTATTACGTAACCGTTTTTCAAACACTTTGTACAGCGGTTACAAAGTGGAGAGCATGTAAAATGTATGAAAAATGTGGGACCATTTTTTTCTTGTACTTTTTTTCTCCTAGATTGAAAGAACTCGTTATTCTGAGTAGGAAAAACATTCAATTTACCTACCTTAAAAAAATTTTTTTTGGATCTCTTCTCGCGAAAATGCCCAGGTACTGTCAGGTATTGTCCTGCCTACATTACATGTCGACCACCGGGCGCGGCGCCGTCCTCGACAAGTAAATGCCGTTCCCTTCCACTTATCGACAGCGGGAGCGTGTCAAACAGAGGTAATGTATGTTAACGTCAGGTACTGTCAGGTATTGTCCTGCCTACATTACCTGTCGACCACCGGGCGCTTGCGATGCTCGGTCGCCGAGATTCTAGACGCCCTGAACACAGAAGTTAAGCAATTACTAATAGTATTATACGCCGTGTTATTCAAAACATAATTGGTCGACAGAGTATATTAAAAAAAATCCAACATTAGTAATTACTAGGGATCGGAACTATGGGTGCAAAACTTTAACAAAACTTGTCAAGTGGACTTGACATAGCACATACATCTATAAAATATACAAATCTACACACCCAAACATTGTAAATTTAAGATTCCGAGATAGGGAATAAAATTGGAATAAAATTCTTCAATAATATTCTTATTTTTCTTGGCTAAAGTGTTCCCATATGTCAATTTTAAAGTTTTGCACCCCTAGTAATTACACGTATA
>JALPQI010026977.1:0-14571 GCA_025490895.1 Thaumatotibia leucotreta
ACATAATACCAGTACAGATAAAAATAAATACCTATCACATTAGAATATATAGCATAAAATAAGTATAGTGAAAAATTATATAAAACATAAAAGTTAGTACTAAAAATATGTATGAAAAACAATATTATGAACATAAATAATTCTATGTCATGATAATTATGAACAAAGATTATTCTAAATACCGATCATTATGAAGTTAAATTGTATAAGAAAAATTTTCGGAGTTCCAATAATCTAAGTTGCAATTTTATGAATACTTTGGCGCACCCTGTAAAAATATCTGCATCTAATAAATTAGGACCTTATATATTGGTAAGTCGGTGACTGGTCAATATATGCACCCCCAATTCCTCCAACTACCTTTTAAATATATACATACATATAATCGTTAAAATACACAATCCTAATTACTAAACTAAGTAATAAAATATAACCAGAATTGGTGGAGAGATAAATAAAATGTAAAAGTGCACTATAAGTTTTTAGGCCTACTTCGTTTGGCTATGGTCAAGTCAATCATAAGTTATTTAATTATAATCAAATTATTTATTACCTACAAAAGATAATATTGCTGTCACTTTATTGTATTTATCGGGTAAACAGGGCAATACAATGCTTCTATTTTCTTAATGTGGCTCGACAATATTCGCGTTTATTAATACTTATATAGGTAACGAATGATCTTTTCCATATCTATTTTATTGTTAGATGTATCGTATTTATTATTCCGAATTTAATTTTCGAGTACTTTATAGTTATTTTCATAACATTCAAGTTTTTAATAGAATAGATTGCCTAGGTACGTTAAGGAAATAGGAGCACTGTTGTTTTCTATGACTACAGATAAAGTGAACACGAATCGGAACACCATATACAACGTCCGAAACTCTCTGAGGAGTGCTAAATCGGTGCTAACATGTGTGAGTGCTGAGTGCGGAGCCTGCAAATATTATAAGTATGGATTTTATACATGTCCCGTTCTAACAGTGCCTCTCCCTTTTTAACTTTCACGGGAAAAACATATCGCGAAGGGGAATGTAAAATTATGGGAAGGAGATGGCAGGTTGGTTGTTCGTTATATAAAAAGAAAATCGGCTGTAATTTGACATCATGAAACATATGTCATTGCCATGCTTTGCGATACTTTGTGAGTGAATTGTAATCATTATTATTGAATAAGCCCCTTGTATTCAATAGTCGTCGCAAGGTACTACTAAATATCTGTTAATGTGCATTAAAACGTTAAGAGCGCTTCAACATTAACTGCGTCGGTATGTTTAGGTAGGTACAACAGGTATTTTCAAACTACGATACCAATAAGTTATTCAGTGTACTTAAGGGCACGAGCAAAATCAAGTAATTCGGACTGCCTCCTCAGCCTGTTCTGTGTAGTTACCTTGTCTACGAAGCTGAAGGTCTAGGTATCATTATAGAAGAATCGCTTTAATGTATTTTTTCACTAACGGTTGGTGTAGAAACTTTAGGTTCATGGGTAAAAGTCTGGTTGAGCTAACTAAAGACCCATGAGCTATAGCGTCTTCCTCTCACAGTGTACCGTAAAATGCTACAACTTTGCCAACCTGCCACGAGTTTACCTGTTTTGGAAAAACTTACTTTTCTACTGAACCGTTATCTATTTCTAGCATCTGAAAATGGTAAAAGATGTAGCATTTCTATCAATTTCAATGTATAATTTTATGGAAGCACTGGTAGTTTCGAAGTAATCCTGTGTCAACACTTGGAAAACAGCAACGTGTTTTTGTGGCATGCTCCAAACTTTTGTTACTAAGTACTGGTAAAATGTTTGTGATAGCCGCTTGAGGAGCACTGATATGGAAAGTAATAATGCTACCTTCGATTTACCTTTACCCAGGTTTTCATGTAAACATGCTCATTTGAGACCAGAATGACGAGTGGCAATGTTGAGAATGGTTTCATTGAATATACATGCCCCAAAATTGCTTGATCGAGAGTTGTCACTGTTCAGTAGTTTTTTTGTCAATATTAATTAAGTACAATCATAGCAGAAATTTTCAATAAATGTACTATAAATCTGTCGTAGATAAACGTATAGATACTTGCCATTTGTATATCAATGAATAAGACTTTTAAATATTTTCGTCTATATAATTTTTCGTTTATAATTCGTCATAATACTCTTGTCCTTGGCACAGCCCTAGCTACGCTTAAATGGAAATGTCGTATAACACGTTACAACTTCACCTACGTCGTAAAAAATATGCTTAAGTAGTTATAATGTATTTTCTATTGACACCTTGGCTTTGATGTACTTACTATGACTTTACATAAGGGCGTATTTTGAATCTTTATATATGTGTATTTTGATCCAGATTAGCTTAGCAATACAAGCAAGATCACAGATAACGTATACTTTAAGAGTTATTTTTAATAAAACATGTATTTCCGTGCAATGTTGTAGCATTTTACGTTGTTAACATTGCGATACAGCGAAGAAATGCCGCCAGCTACCTTGGTACGATGCCGCAAGAGGCAATTTCAGATATAGGTTAAGTTAGTGGAACTTATGCATATAAATTGTAAATAGATAATAATTATATTTGTAAATAGTTTATATCGTTGATCGTGATTGTAACTAGTCCTTGATTCCGTTTACGATTGACATTAGATAAAATAGCGAGGCTAGAGTTAAAAAAAATTGTTTTATAAATTAGGAAAAAAACAGTGTTCAGTTAGTCGAATTGTTACAATAGTTTAGTACTAATAGTACTATGAATGATCTTCCTTGAACCATGTTTAATTCATAGCATTTAGTTCTCCAACGTGTTTTTACTTCACCTAACACCTCTTGGAACTTAGGGTACTTTTTACTAACATGCTTGGATTTCATTTTCTTTACTTATATTTTGTTTATATTATGTATTGCAGTTCTTACATATTTATATATGTATAAACATACGGTCCATTCATCCTTAGTTCTCTTATCTAGTAAACAACTTTCTAACCTAAAAGTACACATTTTCTGTTGTTATCTGCTGATTCCTTGATTAAAAATAAACAATTAACTAATCGCTATAGACGGACTGCACAAATACGGACTCAGGTATTTTGGTATAGGCAAATATGGCAGTTTAAAACAGAAAACGTGTACTTTTAGGTTAGAAAGTTATTTACTAGATAAGACAATAAGGATGAATGAACTTTATATGCCCATCTATTATGTATAATTGTATATCATTGCTTAGTAACCACAACACAAAACTTAGGTAGTAATTGATCCTACCGTGGGACTAGGTTGGTTTGTGTGTATAATGTCCATGATTTTTTTATTTATTGTTATAATTATTGACTATGTCAAACAAACTGCGGATTTGTATGGAAACAGCCTGAATAATTTACTGAATAAATCATTTCGTTAAATTTTATTTTCGAAACATCTACAATCCCTATGCATGTGAAGTATCTAAAAAAACTGAGGGTTAGAGAGGGGGGCGAGTGGAATACATTTATTAAATTGAGGGTAACCGAGGGAAAGGGTTGGCCAGCAGGCTCCCCCACCCGCCGCCGCCCCGCTGTCAAACGATCATGTTTTATTCATGATGCGTTCAAACGAAACCTCACTCGTGGACGTACTGCAGACTCGGATCAAATCTTTTGTTATTTGTTCCTATTTTAGTACCTTATTCAACCTGACCCATTTGCTAGTGGAATGGAAAATCTGTAGATAATTGCTTTTAATACTTATTTATTCAACAAGAGAGCAAAGTACATTTTTGCTTGGAGTGTTGATGTTGAGTCAAAAACTCAAAAACACGAGGTTTATATACAAATATCTTTGCTCTCGTGTGAAACATACAACTTCACCTCAGCGGCGAAAACATTATTATAACGTATAGGAATAAAACACCAACACTCACTATTGAAGAGTTAAAACTTCGGCTTCGTTACTTGATTCACTCATATTAAACTCAGTTTTTAGTTTAAGTTATATTTTATCTCTAAGAAAATGTACTAATATCGACTAACGTTTGAAAAGTTCAATGGCGCTAACTTTTTAATTAATATGTTTATTATAGTGCGTTCGCAAACTATATACCTACGTATAAATTTATATTCGTTTACAGTATAAAATAAAACTAGGTAATTATAATAGTAAAATTCTCGATAAATATCGCATCTCTTCATTGTATTTTTAGAATAATGAAATACACATATAATTAAAATAATATTAGATTTATTATAGGTTTAATATTACCACAGAAGTTCAACATGAGTTCGAATTTTTGGGGGCCCTACTACGAAGGTTTCAAGGTCGAATTATATTTATATCTGTCTCATTTTTCGGTAACAGAATTAAAGTGACGGATATAATCAAGTTTCCATTATACCCCGCAGTATGAACAAATGACGTGCGACTAAGCAACGACACGGAAAAATAGTAAGTTATTTTTTTTCATTCTCGCAAGCAAAATTGCATTTTGCTCCAGGGACCGGAACCGATATTTTAGAAAAACCTCGAAATAACGGAAAAAGAACCGTTTTTTTTATATGGAGAAAATAACGGTTCCGGTCCGGATTTTCTTTTAATTACAATTATTGTCAGTCTGCTGACTGCCAGTCACTCGAATTCAACTCCATCCGCTGCAGGTGTGACACAACTCATCGATCAATTGTGGCATTTATCGCTATACGCAAATGGTTACCGAAAAAATGGTTACAAAATGGTCAATCCTAATCGCCTTGTCCTTTTTAACTCACAATAGACATATATAAAAAACACAGTGTGCAAAGAATGTCAGATGTTTCGTAGTTTTAAAAAATACGCCTTTTTTGCTAAGCCACGGCTGGATAGGTAGGTACCATTTGTTAAAAAAACTTTTCAATGGGGAACATGATATCCACTTGGTTAAAATCAAGTTTTGGTAAGTTGGACCACAATAGTCATAAAATTATTACAAACTTATTCAACTAACTTATACGAGTGATTAATAATCTGGAAAATTCATGTTCACGTAAAATAGGAATTATCAACCTTACAATTCCGAAATAATATAATCGGACCGGATACTTTGTTTGAAAATGATTTTCTTAAAAAGAAATATTTTTTTATCAAAAAAGTTTACGGTTTGGTTAATAAACTGCACATCCTTTCACGGTTTAAATAAAACCCAATTCTTCGAATAAAAGTTTGGTGAAATCCAGCCTAAGATACTTGATACTATATACACACATGTCTAAACACGATTGCTTCAAAAATATGAACTCGTGCATTTTTTGATTAGACATTAGTGAGCCAAAATTGCCGCGTTGATTCCTTGTTGAGCATGGAAGAATTGTGATATTTATATTCCTAATATCATAAAAAGATATTTTTCTGTATAGGATATAATATGTGAAAAGTAAATTTGTTTTTTCTAAATATTTCTCTAAGACATATAAAACAATATATGAATAATGACATAAATACGTAAACTATAAAACTGTTATATTGACTATAACTTTTCCCGCCCCCTTAAAATCGCGTGATCTGAAACTCGCACATTGAACGTGCAGTTATAAATCGACAGCCGTCAAGGGGTATTTTTGAACCATTTTTAATTTATCTGGCCCCGGCCATTATTTTTGCTAGGGGGTCAAGATTACAATACAGCTTTAGCCATTTTAATGTTCATTCACAGAGTGCATTTTATTTCTGGACTACAGTGTGACGGGTGTAATGTTTATATACTTAACACATTATGTATTATTTCGCTACAATAACTTATGGCTCTATTAAAAGTATATCTTGACAGAAAATAGTCTAACATTTAGAATTTTTGGTCTGATCATATAAATACGAAATTACCTATACATGTAAATACGTAATATATCGCAGATATTTACGAATTAATTTAATATATATTTATTTTCAAAACTACAATTTATGTACATAGATTAAATCTAACTAATCTAATTAACCTAACCTATATCTAAGATTGGCCTTTGTGGCATTGTACCGAGGATGCTGGCGGCATTTCCTAGCTGTATCGCAATACTGATGCGTTGTGCGAGGGAGTCGCCAGCTCTTCGGTCTTTAGTTACATCAACCAGAATTCGAATACGAATACGAATTAATAGTCCAATTTACTCGGGTACTTCTGAGACAATTGAGGCATGTAAATAGAGAACAATTGATTTGGAGATAATAAGTGAATATTGTACCGACGTTGTTAGAATATCGATTAATTTTAAATACAGGGATATATAGTAAATGATGTAAAATCCTTGGCACATTGAAACGATCACACTGTACTCTCGCAATTGGCGCTAAGCTTGCAGGGGTCACGCACAATAGCCGGTCACACGTATTGACACCCGGACAATAGCCAGGGGTCACTTTTATTTGTTGCAGAAACTTAATTTATAATCTTTTCACACACGCCATTAAGAAGATTACTAAAACCTACCCTTTTTCCGTGATAACAATTGAACATTGTTACATTTTTGACAAAAATAAAATAAAATGTAACCATATATGAGGCCGCCATTGTCCAGTGACCGTTGCTTTCGATTTTGACACATTTTCAAATGTCGAACGTCTTATGTTCGATTTTAGATTTATGTTAGAAGCGGAGCTTATTTTTTTCTGCTATGAAGGGAAGATGTTTAGGTTACGGGTCAATAGATGTTTTGTGCGTGGATATTATAAATTGCGTAACGGATCAGAGGTCGCACACTTCAGGTGATTCTAGGTTAACGGTCACCAAGTCGGAGCAGAACATGCAGCCGTGACATAAATGAAGATCCAAGTTTCAAGTTCACATAAAAATACTTAGCTTTATAAGAATTATAACTTTATTAGTTACAATTTATATACCTACATTTTTATTTTTAAATGTCTTGCTTTATAAATGGTAGAATTAATGGTAATTTAATTGAATAATGCTGAAAACTCTATGATCAATAAATAATCATAGAATACTATGAAATGCTTTTATATTTTCCGTGGACAACATTAGACGTAAAATATCGTGAGATTTAACGACTTTCAATCAAAAAATAAGGGATACTTGAATGTCTCAATACATTAGATATATTTGTTCGCTGAGAAAGTTAAAAAGTTGCTACATAAGGTATCCAAAAAGTCGTTACTATACATATAACGTATTCTTATTTTACGTCATATATTTTTATATGTGTAGTTCTGTTTAGTTTTAGCATATTTCGAAGATGTGCATTGAAGACCATTACGACTTGTATTTCCGTTAGGCTTTAAACCGCGCACGCGTTATATACTTAGTGCACAATATACGCTCGATGTGACAATGTCACGGATGTTTGTATACGCAATAAATCCCTGACCCCTAACCGTTTTGACCCCCTAAGCACAGGGACGCAGCGTCTTGGGGCGTTGACCCGAAATAATAACTTCAATTACTGAACTTATTGAGATCACATAAATTAAAAATAGTGAATAGACCCCTCACAAAGGTTAAAATAAATTTTGTACGGACAAATATGCAATTGACTCCTATGTAAAATGTATTGTTAATAATTTGCGTTTTAATGAAATCAATGGTTTCATAGAAAATTGTGAAATTATGGCTTATATAGAGGTTCCTACTAATGATGACTTTTTAAATGGATGAGCCGAAATCGATTTTTGAAATATTTCGTAAGCATTTTTCAGTAGTCTCTCTTCGAATACAGCAGCAATGAGAATGCTCTAGCTTCATAAGTCTTAAGTCTAGCATCTATAATCAGCTACCTACGGATGGAAAAAACATGCCCATGTCAAAACTAACGTTCAAATAAAAAAATAAGCAAATTTGTATTAAATAAATTTGAACGCGAAGTGCAACCTGATTGAAGTATCCAGTATCCAAGTAGCCCTACTAATGGATAGGTACTTACTTCCATCAAATTATTGTAAATTAAAATACAACAAATAAATACAATCCATTACATTCTTCAGGGTGATATGTTTACGCCATTTTGGTCCATGGGTCGAATATACTGAGCATGCCCGACATGCTCTTGGCCGGTTTTTAGTGATAGTTGCTAAACCGGTTTACCGCTTTCCAGGTAATTTGGCCAAATACTGCTAAATTTTTGCTAATGGAAAAAATACGTTGTAACTATTTTTACCGCAATACTAACTCAGCCAACTGTACCTATTTCTTATTCTCGCGGTCATTAAATACGGGTCAGGTGGATTTTTTTATAGAAAATACTGTCAACATGCTGATTACTAATATTTTAAATAGATATTTATAATACAAGTGAAACCGTTTTTAACATCAGATTGTATTGGAATTTCCCTGAAGCTTTAACCCGATCCGAAAAACACGGAACTTTATCGTTAGATGACACCGTAAATAAAAAAATAGCAACTCATGATTAAAAAACTCGTTTTACCGTTAATTTTAGGTGGTTTTCTTAAACGGTCTACATTTTTGTCTGTACAAACCGACCTAACGACAATTTTAAAGTTTTTATCGATTTATTTTTAAATTTAGGGAAATTCCAATACAACCTGATTTAAAAATAGATTTTACCTACACTATTTTGAAAAAATATTTGAAATCTCCATGTTTGCATTATTTTCTATAAAAAAAAGCACCTGACCCGTAAACCCGTATTCATTTACCGAGTGTGTAGATACTACTGTGCCTTTAAAGTGAAATCCAGTCCTGCGGACTACAATTGACAAATGATTCCAGGAATAGAAAAACAAAAATAGTGAAAGGTATGTCAATAACAATAGGTATATCGACAAATTGAAAAGTACAAATAACATAGTACCTAGTTTATATAAAAAATAATTATTATCATCTCAAATAAGAATTTTGATTAATCCTATTTTCGAGGTAGTGCAATTAGTGCATGGATAAAATTACCCACTCGTTACATCACATAGAAAAAAATACTGTTGGACTTGGGTTGTCAGACTATATCTATATATATAAAAGAAGAAGCTCCCTAACAAAGATGCACGCACAGCCTAAACCCCTGGTCCTAGAGACTCCAAATTTGGCACGTAGGTTCCTTTTATGGTGTAGACGAGCACTAATAAAGGATTTTTCAAAATTCACCTTCTAAGGGGTTGAAATGGTCCAAAGTTTGTATGACGAAATAAGATTAGTTGAACTATTTTATCCGAAACTTCGCAAGAGTATTCTTTAAAGTAATTGAGTAAAGGTATGTTTAAGGTTTTTTGAAAATTCAACCCCTGAAAAAGGTCAAAAGAGTGACGAAGTGAAAAAACCAAGTTGGGTATCGTTTCTATAGTTTATCGGGACGTAGATCATGAATACAATAACGATTTTAAAATTTAACGCGGCGGACGTGAAATACTTTGTACACGGTTATAGTGTGATGGGGTAAAATTCGAAAAAAAAAACAATACAGTTTTATTATTCATGGTCATTTCTGGTTCTAGAGATTCCAAATTTAGCGCGTAGGTTTCTTTGAGGGTGTAGGGGTGCTCTAAAAAAGGTTAAGTCAAAATCCACTCATTAGAGGGTGCAATGGAGGTCTAAAGTTTGTACGGGGAAACTGGACTATTTAAACTGTTTTATCCGAAACTTCAAAGGAGTATTCCCAAACATAAATGACCAAAGACATGTTTTAGGGTTTTTTGTGAATTCAACTCTTGAAAGTGGTAAAAATGTTAAACAGTAAAAAAACAACATGGTTATCGTTTCGCTGTACCGATGTGTACGTGAAATACCATCTCCTCTGTTATGGTCTCATATACGGGCTTGCGGGTTATGAGAGGGGTATCGTTTTTGTGTTTATTTCTGATTCAAAAAAATCTAAATATAGCATGTTAACCAACGTTACTAATTGATTTTGAGGTAGGTACAAAAAGTGAGAAGCTATCACATCTAAAATTTCTAGAGCTTTGATTTAATATTGATAAAAATCGATACCGAGACGATGAAATGTTCTTCATATGGAATTTGAAGTCAAAATTGCAAAAAAAGTTCGCAATCTTGAATTTAGGTCTTAAGTTTAATACGACCGTGATAAAAATTGATAGAACGCGGCCGAACCGCGGGTAAAGGCACCATCCGCCACACTTAAATCGGTTAAGGCAAACGCGAGATAATCGCGGGAAAACATTAACACGCAGTGAATAGATATTAATACGCGGGCGAAGCGGGTAACTGCTAGTTACATTACATATATACGAGTACTACAAAGTAAACTTAACGGAAATCACTGAGAATCGCAATAAATTTTCCTTTGAATAAGTCGGCGCCTCGTTTTTACCGAAAAAATGCGCTTTTCGACGGTATCCTGCCTTTTCGCCAAAAATTGTATTGACGAATTTCACTTCCCAACCAACTTTTCGCAGAAGTGTCATTCGGCCGAATAACATTTGGCAATTAATTATTTAACAACCATTTTCATTTCCCAACCCCATAGTTGGAAATTAAATTCGGCCAAATGACACTTCTGCGAAAAGTTGGTTGGGATTGTTGGGAAGTGAAATTCGGCAATATACTTTTCGACGAAAAGGCAGAGAACCCTTTTCGACGTATTGCCGCAAAAGTATAATCGTCCACCTTATCTTTGAACGCTCAGTTTGTATTTATACCGGGTTTCAGAGGCGAAGTAAAGATCTCTTGTTCATTGTATTTCTTCAAAACTTTGTTTGATTGTTCCGTCTGAGTGGGCCTTAAAAATCCACGATGTACCAATATTTTAATATATAAATAAAATATTTTCGCCCATATTAGACTTACACCCTGTATGATGGGATCCCTCCCAACACAATCTCACAAATTAAGTTTCAGTAGGTAACACTATATAAGCTTAATCCATAGGCAATACTCACGACTATTGTGTGCCGTTTCTCTGTAAAATATTTATTATAATTATGTGAGTGAGTTTAGTGAAACGTTCCACTTTGTCGTTTCATCGTTTGCCATAAAGCCGTTTTATCAGTTTATTCATATGAAGATACAAGGAAATCTCGTCTTTACGGTAAGCGACAAAGTGGGACGTTTTACTAAAAATACATATGTATCAATGCTCATGAAAAGGTATCTTGTTACGGTGTTTAAAATGGACTTTAATTTAGAATACATAAGGTATACTTTAAGAGTCGTGACATGTGCACTGACACATATTATGTATTTAGTAATGAATTGGTATTTTTTCCTTAATATTTATGTTTTTTACTATTTGATTTCAAAGCACTATCAATGATAATGGTACATTAATTTTAAATCGCCTCTGCCAAATAAAAAAACGGTACGCCACTGTTTGTATTCTCCCCTAAAGAGTACCTGCGTCAAAAAATTATAACACGTGTTAACACGACCTAATCAGTCGAACCACACGCCACGCTTTAATAAAAAAAGCATTAAAAAACGTGAAAAAGATGGATATCACAATAACGCCCCTTCGCGATACCGCGCGGCAAAATACAGGACCGTATCGAGTAGAGTTCACGAAAGACCCACCCTCCGCTTAATATTACGTGGGTTCCGTTCCGTCTATACTCACATGTACGACTAGTAGTGTTATTTTAGTTCTATTATTATAATGTAAGCTACTTCTTTATATTTGTATAATATACTCGTAAACATAAAGTACCTATACTTCGTTTTATTTAAGATTAGAATTATCTGTCAAACGGGTGAACAAAGAAGCAGTGGTCGTAAACCTTCCTTCTTCGATTTCGGCCATCGGAATTTCTCGGAACTTATGTATATACATATCATTTGATATTTACCTATAGCTGAACGCATAGTTTTCACGTTTATTATTAATTTGTTGGCAAAACTGTATTTAAAAAAGTTATAAGTGTTTTATAAGCAAGATGGCGGCAATTTAGAAAAAAGAGAAAGTTTTCGTTTAGTGTTTGGCGGTTTTTAACAAAGTATTTTTTTTTATTTGTAACTAATATCGTACCGATTTTACATTTACTGAATTTAATGAAGTTTACAGTCTAAAATTTAACAATATTTGCATATTTAATCTGGCTTACATTATGCACTCCCAATTTTTAAAAGTCATGCATTTAAGGATTAAAACTATCGGTATAAAAGCGGACACGGTGTCATAAAGACTGAGCAGATAACAATACTAAGACAACCCTACGCATCGGCAACGTCGTTTAGTATTTGTCGCCATTATAGGCGGTCTGGGACGCTCTAATGTAGTTTGAATTTGGTAACAAATTAGAAAATAAAACTCAGATGACATACATAGTTTTATTCACTGTCAGTGGAAGAGTCCGAGGACTCGGAACCAACAACGTTTATAATATTTTTTTCCACAGTGTTATCTATTACATTAACTAATTTTATTTAAAAAATTATATTCTTTTAAAATGTTATATACCGTAGCCAACGATATGCCAGCAGTCTCAGCAGTCTTTTTCACACGTTCCGATTTAGTGGGATATTCCTTTCTATGGCACATTTTTTAATTTGTAAATATTCACCACCATCCGCTTTTCACTGGTAGTCACAGGATTTTGCTTGCATCTATTTTAAATGTGCACCAACAAACAAAATATCTAAATAGATCAACAATTAATAACGAAATTGAACAAAAACGATAACAACAATCTTTAAGTAAGCTAACAGCACTATAAAACACAACCGACTCAATCGACAACAATATGAAGTCGAATGACAGACAGTGACATTTTAAAATTGTGTGAGAACTCTGCCTCTTTAGGTTTTTTAATGTACAACCTTTCCATTAAAAATTGCAAACGCAATTTATTAAAATTATTATCTTTTCATCTTAGAATATAAATTAACTAACATTATGTTTCTTATCTGTTCACAACACTGAATAATGTGTATTAATATAGCATGATAATAAATTTGTGATATTTAATAACTCGTATTTACTGTTCGATCCGCAGAATTTGCCTGTAAAAGAACCTTATAACTCGTTCTGCGAAGGTCTTTCTAATGCTAAAAAAAACGAAGTATAGTATGCGCGCATAAAACGCTTAATGACTTACTACAGTTACTACCTTTCACCTACCTACATTTAAGGAGCCAAGATATTTAAAAAATCTGAGCTATGACTTCAAGCTAAAAAAAATACTGGAATACATGCACATGAGACACTAGCTCATTTTGTAAGAATAAGAATAAGAACGATTTATTTGCAGAAAAAGGGTTTTGTACATAGATGTTCGTAAATATACATTATTCCACCTTCTCCAGTTGTTTGTAACAAACTAACAACATGCAAATACATTTCAAAAAAGTTACGATATGGCACAAGAAAACAGGTAATACAATATTTACAATATTATTTACAATTTTTAGTATTTTAGTTAATATAAAAAACAAGTATAAAAAGTATAACGAGGTAGAGAGTCAGTTACTACAACAGTTAAAGAAGTTGTTTCAGAACACAATAATACAAAACAATGTATCTCATGCGTCATAAACCATAAAATCATGAACACTGTAAAAGCACCTATCAGAGAGCCATTTCTGAAGGGTTTTTTTTAAATATGTTCCCTTCTAGAGCTTGTATTGCGACAGGTAACCTATTATAAATTTTAATAGCCATATTATATGCATTTTTTCTGTAGATATCTGTCATACAGTTGGGCTGGTGTAGCATATATTTGTATTGCGCTCTCGGAATTACTGAACACATATTAGTTCTCTTTGCGAAGAATTTTGGATGTTGCTTTATGAAAATACAAATTTTAAGGTGTGTACATACAAGCTAGGGGAAGGATGTTCAGTTGCTTGAATAAAGGTTTACAACTAGTACCTATTAGATATAGCGCGGACACATTTTTTTTGAAGCTTGAATAGCCTTTCAACATCAACAGAGTTACCCCATAAAATAAGCCCATAGCTGAGAATAGAAGACACATGGCCGTGGTAAGCTGTGAGAGCAGCTGCATGGGAAACAAAATTTCGTAATTTTCTTAGTGCAAAGATGAATCGATCAAGTTTTGAGTAGGGATTGCAATTGCTGGATCCAGCATCCAGCAATCCAGCTGGATCCAGCGCATTTTTCGTCTGCTGGATCCAGCAGCCAGTGCTGGATCCAGCGCTGCGGATCCGCTAATAAAATTCACCAAAAAAATGCATAATCAACTTTACATAAACTTATTTTACGTCGTGTTTGAAACGGTTCCGCGATCCCGCGCCCTAGACGGCCCCACGGTCCTAGACGGCCGTGGCTTATAATACGTGTGCTCCTTCCAATTTATGGTTGAAACAATGTGTATGGCTAAAAGTGGGAAAGAGAGGATAGATTCTAATGTAGTGCTTCGGAATGAGAAATCTATGTTTATGCTACGTTTTTGGTTGGGTATAAATTGCATGAGTTTGGTTTTATTGAAATTAAGCTTTAAATTGTGATCATCCGACCAGGTTACGATATTTTGAATGGTTGTATTTAAGCTATTATTTAAATCTAATTGATTGTGGCAAAGTTGAATTACAGATATGTTGTCAGCAAAAAGAGTACAAAATTTATCTATACATTTAGGCAGATCATTTATTTATATAGATTAGAAATAAAACACAACCGAGAACACTGCCTTGGGGTATAGATCGAGTAATATTCGCTTTATCTGATTTAAATATTTGTATGGTACCTGTG
>JALPQI010026979.1:0-13263 GCA_025490895.1 Thaumatotibia leucotreta
AGTAACAATTGACAGGAACTCCTCTGCCAAATGTTTCTACATAACGTGACAAAGAATAAAATAGCAGACATTTATGTAGGTATGCAAATTGTTGCTAACTATTTGACTGACATTTCATTCATCAAGTTAGGATAAGTGACAGTAGTATTCTAATGTAAATTCAGGTAAAAAGGGATACCTAAGCGACAAATGGTTCATAAATAAATGTAGGGGTAAAAATGGATAAACGCCAATAGTTCAGATATCATAGTCAAGTAATATTGTCTAACAGTCTTAAATTTTAAATTAAGATAAAGGTAAAATTGTCCAAACGACATAAGACCATATAATACAGTCAGGTAGAAATAGCTAACCCACAAGTGATGATTAGTTGTTACACAGCAAAAATATCCAAGTAAAATGTAACCTGTCATGACAAATAGGTAAAATAATCCAAGATTCATTATGTTGAATTATATTTTATCTAATCTCCATTTTCTTAAAAGTTATCAAAAACCAAGTCGTTTAGTAATAAAAAAATATCGAAAGTTCTCTAAATCACCGATGGGATAAGCGACACAATAGTTGTCAGATGTATACGAAACCTAGCTCCTTCGACGCAGAAAAATTTGCCGATTCTAACGGTGTATATAACTCAATATCTTCAAAAGTGTCGCTTATCCAATTTCTCCTTTCCAGCGTCGATATATAGTATTGTTTGTCCCTTTTGCTCTTATGGACACATTGTTAAGACTGAAAGGAACAAACAATTATTAGCGGCTTGTTAAGTTAGCAAACGTTAACGCTCCTCCTGTAAAAAACTGTCATAACACAAAAAAATGCAAATTATATAATTATATTATTATTATTTAATTAACCTAATAGTTAAGTAAATTTTACAGTAGTGTGAAAATTAAAAATAATTGTAAGTATTACCATACATTCACAAATTAATCGAATACCGAAATAAAAACTTTAAATGCAATTTTCTCGAAATACGTTTTTTGTGTTATGACTGTTTTTTACAGGAGGAGCGGTTTATGAATAAGGGGGTTACTTTGTTACGTGCGAAAAACGACGTCTGTAATTCTTAATTTATCGGAATTCCCATTAATTCAGCGTAGACGAGTGTTCTTTATCGCATCATTTGTTTTTTCGTAAAACTTCCCACGTCCCTATTAGAAAAGTGGAGCAGTTTCAAAGTTTCGCGATTTGCATCTCGCTCGCACGTCGGAATAACAATGAGCCACGAAAAGCAATTAATACTTGGAGTACCTCGATTCCGGGTTTAAACTAAGTACTCTTTTAAATTGTTCACTCCAGTTCTGTTGAATTCATAGAAATGGAAATAGGTAAACCGAAAAGTGAGTGATTAAGCCGATCGGCCGCTGAGACTGCAAATGGAAATGAAAGGAGACTGAAGCCCGGTATTGGATCTATTGAGCTCGTATCATTTGTGCTATCCGATAGAATTTAAATATGACAATTATGAGTTTGTATAAAGATTCATGAAAACATTTTTGTAGTTGATTCCACAAAATTGTACATAGTTACGGCCTTAATAAAAACACAATTTACGATTGCGTCAATTGTGTTACGAAATTTAGTCATACTAATTAATTTATGGTGTGTGTTTGGCAGTAGAAAAATGCGTCATGTTTAAAAAATGTAAGCTCGTATTGTTCGCGATCGATGGCTCATAGAAAATTTGGATTTGTCGCCTTTTTACAATATATATCTAAAGTTGTTAGGTACACAAAATTTAAGTAGGTACGTCACACAAAAAATATTTTTTGTTTTCATTATTAGGCCTTTAACTAAATAATTCTAAATAACTTGTAGTTTTTTACAATCGACTCTTTGCTTAATTTTCAACCAACGAAATAGTCTCGTACCTGTATTAGCCTCTTTTATCAAGAATATAACACCGGAAGTCATTAAGTCCGAATTTATTTATTTAATTACGTATCGCCCTGGTCATACCTTTGACAAAACTCGTACCTAAACTGATTCCATTAACATTTACAATGCAAATTAGTGTAAATCCTGATTACAATCATTGTTTAAGCTCCTTACATTTAGAAGCAATAGGCTATTTCCAGGGAACGCCATTCCAGGTTTTCGTTCAGTACACACTGAGATTGCTTGTTTAATTTAAACAATTACCATATTTTTTATTAGTATAAGCGCATTTACCAGACGCACAGAGATTTTTAGGGTTCCGTAAAAAGAAACCCTTATAGTTTCGCCATGTCCGTCTGTCTGTCTGTCCGTCTGTCCGCAGCATAGCTCAGTGGCTGTTAATACTAGGAATTAGCAATTTGGTATACATAATATTAATCATGAGAACAAAGTGGTAAAATAAAAACTAGAAAAATATATTTTTTTCCGGGTACCTCCCCAACTGGTGAAGTGGGGCTTGATTTTTTTTATTTGCTGTAATCCTATTGTGTGGGGTATTATTGAATAGGGATCTTAAAAATAATAAGGGTCTTAATAGAAAGTTTTTTTCTAAAGTCAATATTGAATCAGTCATTGTTAGCCAAAGTTGAGAGAATCGGTCCAGGAGAAGAAAAAAATTGTTTCCCCCCCCCTCTAACTTTTGATCCGTAGGTCCAAAAAATATGAAAATAATCATGAATAGTGAGTGGGCTTATAGAATACGCCCACTCACTAAATAAAACTATTCACGAAAATAAAACTATTTCGAAAATAATCGGCCCAGCCGTTTTTGAATGACTACGGAACCCTACACTGAGCAAGTGAGCATGGCCCGTCATGCTCTTGGCCGGTTTTATTAATTATAATTTTAATAGGAATAATAAAACTTATTAATGGCGCATGAATAACGCCATTTTAATATTGGCAGCGCATAAGCTAAATATATTTTTGCATTATAAAATCACTTGCTACTAGAATTACGTGTTTTATTAGATGGCACTTCGCAGTGGTGCAGAAATGAACTCGTGAATTTTTAATGTTTATTTTCATCACACTTGCTGTGTAAGCGCACCATTGCTTGCATGCATAGCGGGAGTAATAGAAAAGTAAAATTTCCTAGAGAGTAATAGAAATGTCACTACGTCATTTAATAATATTTTGTCTCAAAACTTATTTTTTTGTCGGCAAGTGTGATGAAAATCATTGTATGCATGACGGTCCGTAAGCGGAATAGTAGCTAAAGTCATTAAAAGCCTTTCTAACACTCTCGTTAGTTATTCCGTGCTTACCTCCCTTGATGCACAATGTACTAATAAGATTACATTTTAGTATATTTATGTACCCTGAGTCAAACTTACGCATATTTATTTAAACTAGTTTTCTACTAAAAATATATTGTGATAGATAAAGCATCAGGTTATTGCTATTTATACTCTTGTTGTATTGGAGCCCCCTTAAATATATATTTTATTCTACTTTTTAGTACTTGTATACAGCAGCAATAGAATCATCTGTGAAAATTTCATATGTCAAACTATCACTTTTCACGAGATACAACCTGGTGATAGACGGATAGACAGATAGCGAAGTAATAGGATTCAGTTTTACCCTTTGGGTACGGAACCCTAAAAATGGTCCACCCTGTATTCAGACTAAACTGGTCAGAGACAAACTACCGGAGATAAATTACAATGGTAATACTAATAAGACTTCGCCGATGTGTCTAAGGCTAATAGCTCGAAAACGATAGACGATTTTTACCTATTCTAAAGTTTTTTTTAAAAACCACTTTATAAATATGGTTGCAGGCAAGTACGAAACACGTACCGGAAGGCGTAGCGTGCGTAGGCCCCCCACAAGGTGGACTGATGACCTGGTGAAGGTCGCAGGAGTCCGCTGGATGCGGGTGGCGCAGGACCGGTCATTGTGGCAATCATTGGGGGAGGACTATGTTCAGCAGTGGACGTTTTTCGGCGGATATGATGATGATGATGATGATTTTGTACATAAGTATCGGAAATACTAATTGGTACGAGCAAGAATTTGAACTCAAGACCTCCGGATTGAAAGTCAAACGTCTAAACCACTGAGCCACCACCGCTTCGTAATTCGCTTTTGTAATTTTATTGTATGTTTGAGAATCTAAATCCCTTTTGACTAGAATTATGGTTAGCGGAATCTAAATTTGTAAATGTACTAGATATATAGATACCTGTTACTGAAAAGCCTACAACGATTTGATATCCGAGATAAGCCTCGAGGCCATGACTTGTATTCGGGTGAGCCAAATGAAATCTGTATATCATAGGAAATGCTTTGGCCGGTTCCTGGCATAAAGCTAGCAAATCCAGTAGCAACGATAGGGGCAGAGAGTCATAACTGATGGATTCTAATTAGTAATATAAAGTAGATAGCATACATTTGGGTTTCGGCACCATGACTTCGGTATATATTTACTTTTTCCCAATTCGATTCCTAGCTACTTAATTCAACGTCTTTAATTGTCACGGATAATATAAAGTTAAGCAACCTTACTATCAAACCAATTCATACTTTAATATGAAGGGTCCACGGAAAGAGCATGTCTACTATGTTTACTCAATTCAAATTACAGAAGAAAAAACCACCTTACTTTTAACAAAATAAGGTGTGAATTTGCCCTGATTTTTTAAAGCACTGGACATGATTTCCCGTGAACCCTTCATATGTCGTTCTTGAGAATTGTGACTATGACTATAATTAGAAGTTACACGACTAAGGTATTGGAATATATTAGATAATAATATTATGATAGATAGAAACAGAAAGTCCGTAATTAAGGTACCTGACAAACGTACAAACTGTGTTAAAATGTATAAGCGACACGCCAATTAAAATATAAATCATCACAACATTATAATATTCTTTTTCAGGTAATGATTGAGAATCATAAAAACCGGTTACAATCTGCATTGTCACAAAAATATCGTGTATCAGATACCCTTATTATTTGTAAAATATCATAAAAAAATCATCTTTACGATAAAATATTATGAACACTTGTAAGTTCTTCAATAAAAAGTATTTGCTAAAGCAAAACAAACCAACACCATTAAGGAACTCATACACATAAATCCCGAACTGTAAAACTCTTAGACCATAAGTTCCAGTTTCGCATAAGTAATAGACACAGACGTTGCGTTAGTTTGTGTAAAAACAGCTTTGGACGCACGCCAACAGCCCCACTAGGCCTACCGCAAGCCTTGAAGATCGAAAACTTCAAACGTTTATCTCTGTTACTCCAACAAAGGTGTCATTCGGTTGACAGAGACAGATTCTCGATTATTAGCATCGATGGTCGCAATAAGCCCTCGGGTGACCGGTGAAGTTTCCACCATCACTGCCGACGCAGATGACCTGAACTTGCGCTTGTTAGTAAAGTGACGTGCATGTTTAAATATGTAGATGCTACGCTAAGACGTTCAGAGTTTACTTGAGTTTTTATAAGACTTCAGATCAGGTTGGAAAGCAATTTTATGTAGCATACCTATAGTAGGCATCTAGTTACAGTTAATTAGCCCTGTCGAACCACCTACCTGGCTGTAAAACAGGAAACCATTCAGCCGATGCGTATAAAATAACTGCATTTATGTAAGTTGTACTAAATAAATATACACCAAGCAAAACATTTACCAGACTTGGCCATCTAGTAAAAAGAAATGCGTTAGGTACGTACTCGTTACACAATGTCACGTACATAAACGGAAATTGGCTGTCTGGTATGTTTTTTTAGGTAAATTAACGCCCGAAAGCACTGAGTACTTCAGAGCCAGGTACGTCGTTAGTCGAAGAGTTTCCTTTTGTCTCAAGGGTGGAAACTTTCTTGTTATTCCCGCCTTTGTTGGTGACCCCGTCCGTGGCCTTCTTTTTACTTATTCATTGCATTTTTTGAACCAAGCCGGGTATAAATTATTTAGGTCAGCCAGAGATGTACGGAGGTTTATTACTTTCTTCTTTATGACTTGCATATTATAGTGGGAAGTTTAAACTAGAAGATCAATTTAAAAGCAAAGTACCTACGAGGTATCTGCTGCCGTTACAATACTACATGTGGACGTGTCTTTTTTAAGACGTTTGTACAAGTATTGTCTTGATTATAAGTACTTAGATTGCAGGCTTAGTATGACGCTTGTATGAGCTGCTGCAATTGAAAGCGTTTTGGGAAAATCTGGACATACTCTTAACACAACATTACACTCTGTAAAAATTTACTACAGTGCTTATACGGGTATGCCTAATATGGTTGCCTACTGTACATTTTCTAATCAACATTAAAGGACTATAGCCTCGCCATCGAGATGTAAGATTTTCATAAACCACCTGACGGCCCGACCTATCTCTATTTGAAACCGGGCTGTTTTATGACCGTCGCAAAAACGTAGACCCGCGTCCAACTGATGGATTGTATACGTCATAATGCATACGAAAAATGTGTCAGATCTACCTGAAATGGGGATAAATGACTGGCAAGTTTTTTTATGAACAAACATCGCGCTTTTTAAACGCATGCCTCAGGTAGGCACATGAAACTTATAACTTTTATAATTATAACGTTTCAAAGAATATATAGCGATATTACAATGCCATTAGGGCAAGAACCCATTTCATATATTGTGTTAGGTAGGTTGGGTTTAGTTTTATACAGGGTGCTCGCGAGGAAACCGAAATATTATAATGCTTAATTCCTGAGCATATTTAGAGTATTTAATGTTATAAAAAATTGTCTGGATTCGGCTTGGTTCCAGAGATAATTAACCTGTTTTCGAAAAAAGTTTTTCGACATAACTCGTCATAAAACTTCTTTTTTATTACAATGGTACCACAATGTGTTCTAATATTACCACACCTTTTGCCTGACAATCAAAAAATAAGAATAGACTTGACGAGAAAACCTGTCCCAAAAAAAAACATTTAAAATATTAATTTTAACAAATTGTTCTTATGACAAAAAGTATTCAAAAAGTCAAAAAAAAAGAAAAAAAATTGTTTTGTGGATTTTGTCATTAGGTCTCATAATATTTTTTGTTTATTTTGATGTCTAGAATGCATAGTTAAAATCTTTCGGTTTCCTCGCGAGCACCCTGTATAAGTACCTATCCACTCTAAATATTTTCTTTATAAATAAATAAAAATGTAATATGATAATGTATATGTGTATTTTCGTTTGTGTTGTGTATACAGTAAAGAATTTACATAAGTATTATGTACATTCAAGGCATTAATTAACTAAGTACCTATTGGTATTTTTCCTATTTTCTAATACATCAAAGCGTAATGATAATGTTACAGCATATTAATACAGACTAGTAAGTATATCTAGAATATAAAATGAATGATTGTTGTAGTGTAATTAATTTTTAAATTTAAGCAGCGTAATAAATAATTATAATTATTAATATAGCCTGCACCCGATCAAAATAATAATGACAATCGGATCTTTCGATCAGATATTTATAGTGACAAAAGTTCGTTTTCCGATGGTGTTTACAAATTCAAGAATACACGTGGAAAAAATACGATGACAGCATTAGGTATGTTTCTGATTTTTTTAAATAACTTAAATTGTAAATATGTTTTCTAGTTTATTGTTTTAAAGAGAACATAGTTGAATAATATTATTTTAAGCTGATCACACCACTTTGGACAAGAAAATTCAGTCACCGCATCAGATCTTAGACGTTTTTCTAAAAACTGGCCCCTGCCAGATACATTTGGTTCGGCGATAAAATCCAATTGTGTAATTTTAGGAAATAAAACTATTGATGTTATAAAATTATTTTTTTTTTTTTTATAATCTTGAATAAGACTATTACTACGGATTATATCGCATATATTAATTAATTTAGCTATATCCCGACGTTCTGAACACTCGTGGTGTACGGGTGACGGGGGCTAGAAACGTCGGGATGTTATTTAATTAATCAATACGCACTTGCGATATATTTCGTCAGAATAATAGTTTTATTTCATGAATAATTATCGCCGTAACTGAAGAACATGTTGTGGAAGTTTGAATATAAGACTAATGTATGTGTTATTTCAAATTATGCTGAAGTTCTACCGCAAGTCCACATCAGCACAGCATATCGTTTCAAATGATCCCTCGCGGCATCAGACGGTGGGTAACAATCTTCGCTTAAAAATTCAATATGGCTAAACGTGCTTGGTGGGGGATATATCATGTGGAAGCAATTTGAACACCTCTCTTCTGCGCAGTAAACGTTATTTATGGTAAGCCCTCGCCACTCTGTGGATTGGCCACATTGAGTTTGCCGGATTTTTAGTATTCCGTGTCCGATTGCCGAGGGTTTATACCTACATGGGTTTACTTTGATTCTTTGTGTGACTGACCTCCTTGTAGGGTGGTTTATTTTAATAGCAACAAAATATAGAAATAAATATATCGAATATCAAACAATGAATAACAATATTTTGTAATCTAATAAATTTTTGGCACGGAATCATTTTAATCACTGGAATTGTCAAGGAATTCGTGCGCAAGGTCACACATTTAGACGCAAGAAGAAAAACATTATAACATTCGAAGAGCCTAAATTACTCAGTAAAGGTGCATTTAGACCAAACGAGCATTCGCTATTATAGAATAGAACCTCTACGAAATTCATTCGTTACACAAAACGTGATTCGTCGAAATTCGTTGAATTCGTAGAGTGGGGGATAGAATAGCGAGTGCTCGTTTGGTCTGAATGCACCTTTACCGGTATCATCATCATCATCAACCTATGATAGTCCACTGCTGGACGTAGGCCTCTCCTATTAACTATGCGTATAGACGCATAAGGAGGTAAATGCCCGTAATCGCCACGCTGGGCAAGCGGATTGGCGATCGAAGTAATGTGTCCAATATGATGACGCTGCTGCCCATCAACAATATTCTATTAAATAATGGTAAGTGACACTTCATCCCTTAGTCGACTCTTACGAAACCCGCAGGAGGAGTTGGGGTGGTGACAAATGTATTCTTACTGCCGTCACCACACGGCTAACTGATATACGGTTACAAATAAATGAAGGGTCCTCGAGTCCTCAAAAAGAATATTATTATAATGTTGTGATGATTTATATTTTAATTGGGGTTTCATTTATAGACGGTTTACTGGTATATTTAAACTTAAATATAACCTTAAGCTTTACCGTATTGGGCTCTCGCAAAAAAAAGAACTCAGTAGGCAATCTCGCGCTCCTACAGAACCTTACGTAACTGAATCCGTCTCATACTTGGTTTTTTCTCTACGCCTGTATTATCAGTGTCACATATTGATTACAAGTCGGCGTGTGCGGTGATGAATGGGCCGCGAGAGTACGCTATTCTACTGTAAACCGTTCTTCATTGATGTAATCTTTGCGTGGGGTTTGTGAGGATTTTTGATTTGTCGTAATATTTTTTGTAACCATATTTTAGTTTAAGAGTGCTAAGACAAGTAATTCATATCATGATAAAAGAAAACTGCCCTTGTGAAAAAATGTGACAATTTTATTTACTAATAAAAACTCTTACAAAATATTCGAGTCATCGTCATCATCAGCCTATGATAGTCCACTGTTGGACGTAAGCCTCTCCTATTAACTATGCGTATAGACGCATTAGGAGGTAAATGCCCATAATCGCCACGCTGGGCAAGCGGATTGGCGATCGCAGTAATGTGTCCACTATGATGATGCTGCTGCCCATCATCAATCTTTATCAAATAATGGTCCGTGACACTTCAACTCCTTAGTCGACTCTTACGACATCCGCAGGAGGAGTTGGGGTGGTGAGAAATGTATTCTTACTGCCGACACTACACGGCAGCCGTCACCACACGGCAATAAAATATTCGACTACATTCCTAAAAATCAACCTCGGCGATAACAACAGCTTATACAGCATGCACCTCCAGAATACATGGTTATTCGTCTATAACTTACAAACAAATGTGTATTCGCCACTGAAATAGAACTTTACTGGTACTCGAACCCAGAAACTTCAATTTTGAAACCTACAAGTTTACAGCGGACCTCCATAATTACTAGGGTGGATCGATTTTTTATTTTTGGAAATTCATAAAATAATCTTTATAGATCGATACGTACTTCGTGGCTAGAGAAACAAAAAATATTATGATCATTTTTGTATTTACTTTTATTTTGCACTTCGTTTATAGGCCCAAAAATCGACTCTATTTTTAAGGTTTTTTTAAAAAAAGTCGTGGATATTTTCGGTTTTATTTTTATGTAGAAACAAAATAACATTATTTGTCATAAATTTAGAATTTGCACAATTTAATTATATGAAAATTATAACCAGTATCGGCAAAAACTGGTTTTCAACTTTGAGGCTCTTGGGGCAGTACTAGCCAAATGAATATCAGAAAAAGGTATATTGTTAAATAATGTTACTTTTTACGACTATCATTCTATTGGCCCGCGGTTCCAAAAATCCGAAAAAAAAAATTTTTTTCATACTTCAATGTATGGACCAAAATTTTTTTTTCAAGATATTCTGAAAGGGCCGCGTATAGGAATAACCTGTCTAAAAAGTAACAGCTTCAACAATATATCTTTTTCCGATAATCATTCGGGAAGTACTGCCCCAAGAGCCTTAAAGTTGAAAATTATTTTTTGGAGATACTGCGAACAATTTTCATATAATTAAATCACACAAACCTTAAGTTTATGAAAAACAATCTTATTTTGTTTATCCATAAAATTAAAACAGAAAATATCCTTGCTCATCTGAGTTTTCTTAAAAAAACCTTAAAAATAAGGCCGATCTTCAGGCTTCTATATGGGGTCCATAATAATAAAATATCCAAAAATGGTCATAACATTTTTTGTTTCTCTAGCCGCATAGTATCGATTCGTAAAGATTATTTTATGATTACCCGAAAATAAAAAAAACCGGCCAAGTGCGAGTCGGACTCGCGCGCAAAGGGTTCCGTACCATTATCAATTTATTATTAAAAAATGCAGTTAAATCAACCTACCTCAAAAACTATAGGAGATAATTTAATCAAACCAAAAATCGTTGATAGAGTTTATTAATGTACATAACATATATTTTTTTTAGAATTTTATATTGCGTAGTTTAAAAAATAGAGGGGGGGGACACATTTTTCAAACTTTGAGAGCTGATATCTCGAAAACGATTTGCTTAAATAAAAATGAGATTCATAAACCTTCATATCATTTTCAAAGACCTTTCTATTAATACCCCACACGCTTATATACAACTAAAAATTTTTTTCTATCCCTCAGTTACATGTATGGAGGGCCCCCACCCCAATGGATTTTTTTACAATTTAGTATCATAATCCTGTAGCGGTTCATACAACACATATCCTTACCAAATTTCGTTACTGTAGCATTTATCGTTTCCGAGTAAATCGGCTGTGACAGACGGACAGACGGACAGACGGACATGACGAATCTATAAGGGTTCCGTTTTGCCATTTTGGCTACGGAACCCTAAAAAACGATCCACCCTAATAATTACCACACAGCCACTGGTTTATTTATAGAAATAGTAATTTTTCTCGCACATAGATAACGATTCAGAGCATTGTGAAAAATCTGACCGTTACCTTCTACTACTGAGCCGCATTAGGCATATATGAACGGAGTCGCGAACGTCACAGCCCCGCCGAAAAGCAAGAGCAATCCGCAAGGAGTTTAGAGTTAGGCTGGTCCGCGTGACACAGGAACCAGCCTAAAATTGATAGAAGGATCGACAGATAATATATCGATAAATTGGTTGCTTTTCTAGGTCTAGCTTTAGACAGACCAAATAAAATAAAATACATGCGCCATATTTGTGACAACATTTGCGCTCGTTACAAACGGTAAAAGCGATTGAGACTCAACTCAAAGAACAAGCTGTGCATTTCTTGCGTTTGTTATTTGAGCTTTAAGTTTAGTAGTTAGTAGATACCAGCTTTCAGTAGGCCAAACTGCGAACTAACATGTTAAACACCCTTTAAACTGTTCACAACTTTGTTTGCTTCCAATCGATCGTATTGGATGAAAAGTCAACTAAAGCTCAATTACTTATCTGTAACTAATATGAATATTACCGATTTGCTTAAATAATGTTTAGATAATTTGGCTAAAAGCAAGCGTGTGTGGTTAACGGCCGGCGCGCTAATTACAGCTAAATCATAATTATCTGGGCGAGTTTAATTAGTGCTGATTAAAGTTTGTGTGCAAAATATGTTCAGTGAAATTTCGTTGTTTAATTATTGGTTTGTCATTCAGGTTTACATGAATACGTCTGAGAACTATTGTGTCTAGGCAAGATGATAATCCTACATCGAAATTCCATTCGTAACAAAAACAGCTAATAGTGAATTGTCTTGTGATATATCCTTCCATCTATTATTCATGATTTTTACTACACGCTATATTTATTATGAATATAAGGCGTGTAATAAAAACAGCGGTGAACAAAGACACTTTCAGCATCGTCTAGTAATGTGAAAAAAAAACTATTTTTGACTTTTAAAAACATTGTAGTAGACGGTTTACTTATTTTAAAAGGTGAAACACACAATGAAATAACATGCTTGTAGGAGTAACGTGCAAATTGTAAGAGACATTTTGAGGTTACATCTTTGAATAATAATGTAAGCTAATGATACAGTACTATAATATTTAAATATCTTTTGTTTTTCAGCTATGTAGGTACCCTACTAATACTAACCTATCCTAATAGTTGCGTACTTACATAGTAATTTTTCGTTAGTTGTAGTTGATTATTTGAAATAGAATGCTTTAATTAATTTATTCTATAATCAATTTATTGAACAAATCTGCTTTTATTAAATCTCATTGCAATTTCCAATATTGCATTAATATCAAGAAGACTTTTCATTAAAGTTCTATTTATACAACTTAAGTAAAATTGAAAATTGCGAATTAGATAACTGTTTCACGTAAAAGAGATTTCAAAGTGAAAAGAACTTTGCAAAGCTCTTCGCTTTGATTTGTCCCTTTGTTCCCAAAATGAAACGCCATTTGTAGATGACTATCTTACGACTGGGATAATGACACCTTTTCGTTGAAATTATATCTCATTTTTAACCCTTTAAGATGAAAATATCATTTTAATTTCGAAAATTGTGGAGTCGAATCTTGTCTTAATTTAGGTAAAGCAGTTTTAAGATTATTAAAGGCCTGTCTTTTCCCTTGGGCAGCCTTCAAAGCCAAAGTTTTCAATACTTTATAATTATAAGCAATGATATAATGTATAGGTTTTATTTAATTAATCACTTAAAAGACATTTCTAATAATTTTATATGGCAAATA
>JALPQI010026980.1:0-14384 GCA_025490895.1 Thaumatotibia leucotreta
GATTTCATGGTATCGGTTAAGTTTCCCATTGAGGCTGATCTGAGATTGAGTCGTGAGGCTGATTTAGATCGCGGTATGTCTTCGAAACGGAATCCCTGTTTGCCTTCGGAGCGCGGTTTGAACCAGCACCAGAACCAGAATAGGCAAATGAGGAGGCCTAGCGGTAGAATAACGGCTACTATGACACCCCAGGTCAAAAAGAGGGCACGTTGCGAGTACTCCTGGTTACCTGGATATAAGAGAATTTGAACTTATTTGATGCCAAATTCTACATTATTAAAACTTAGGTAAAATGTATAAAGTACCTACTGTCGGGATGATGTTAACATTTTAAATAAATAAGTGGGCTAATTGACGTCCTAATTTCGTAAAAGGTATGCCATGCACAAAAAAATGTAGTAGTAGTACCTTCGTGTAAAACAACTCATTAAACACCAACATAAAATGCAGTGACATGCAGAGTGAATCAATCAGTGATAAAATCGATGTCAAATACGTGACACAAATGTAGTTTTTAAACTTGCAAAGCAAAATATTATTTTAAGAACTTACGTAAACACTCCGTATAGCCATAATCAGGCAAGTTCCAGCGGCCGTTCTCTTCACAAACTCGACGTTTGTCGCCGATCAGAATGAAGTCTTGGTTACACTCAAAGTTGACCTAAACAGGAAAAAATTATAGTTATTGTCATCAGTCATAATATGCGTGTAATACGGACGGTCCGACCGTCCGACCTGACGGAGGAGTGGATGTCTCCGTGTAGGATAGATCAATTGGATGTGTACATATATCCAAGGAGTATAGACAAATTACCGAGAGCATGCAATTGCACATGTGATCTTGTTTGTCTACAGCCTCTAAGGCATTTTTTTCTATTCTTGTTCTGCCATTATTTAACTTGCTGTACACGTATTTGCAAAGGTCCAAGATCCAGTTTAAGAGTGCTACTTTTAGTAACGTTACTCTCTACAATTACATATCGATGAATTATCACATTAGGATCAGTTGGATTGCGATGATGAGGTGGTTGTGGTAGAATACTAGTATGCTTTTCTTCCTGAGTGATGTTTTTTGACCTACAATTAGTGTATAATGTGAAGCAGTACAACGCGATGGCAGTCAGTTGTGTCGGTTTTGTAAACAGTGCTTGGTCCGACGGTTTCCTTTACCGTGAATATCCTTAAAGCGCTGGGTGACTAAATTCATTATTAGTCATTGTCATATATTTTCAACGATTTTTTTAACTTAGAGTAAATTTTCCATTTGTAATAATTATAATTTAAAACATTTTTAGGCACCTACCTACGATGTTTCATTATAAATATATACAATTTTGAATAATAATGATTTTATAATTTTATTTCATCGATCTTCGCAGGAATCCGCTGGATGCGGGTGGCACTGGGCAGGTCATTGTGGCAATCTTTGGGGGAGGCCTATGTTCAGCAGTGGACGTCTTTCGGCTGATGTGATGATGATGATGATGATCTACGTTAGATTATGAATACTTATTTAAAATACTTGCTTACCCTCGTTCCTGGTGTGAAGAAGAAGTTACTCTTCCTGCCGAATCGAGGGGTCTCCAAAACACCGCAGCTGATAACGCGTCGATTGTTGGTTTCTTTGATATTGGTCTGCAATACGACATTTTTATGTTTCATTGATGTTTCTACTTACCTACAGCCTACAGGTACAGATGTCCCTTTTTTCGACAACTACCTTCGAAAAGTATTTAAGTCTACTTGACTTAAAAATGTACTTCAATACGCACATTTCGAAATCGGTATTTATTATTGTGAACTAGCTGGACGATTTTGATTTGCTATAAAAACCACGCAGGCACGCAAGGTAAATAGGATATAAATGATATAATATAATTGTGCGAAACTTTAATCAACTTTGTTTGTAAGTTACTCTTCAATACTACTTTTTATATTCTGTGTCAATACTTAGCCATTGTGACGAGAATAGTTAAAATGAAAATAATTTGTCAGTTAACAAAAAAAATATATAATAAATCGTAACACAGTAGAAGTTCCAATGCCATTTCTCAAATATACTAGAGATCTACCTACTTACAGGTAATTCTTGTCCTAAAATATCTGTAGGTACATCAGCCGATATGACTGTCACTAGGATTACCTCATAATAGTTTGTCGCACAAGAGTCAAGAACACACTGCACCAAAGTGCAGTCCCGACTTGGCTATTACCTAGCCTTGGTTGCATGGTGCATCATAATTACGCAAACAATGCGCGGCACCAATATAAACGATTAATTGTATATCCCGCGACTTGTGTGACTAAGTAATAGGGAGTTAATTGACCGTGTATCTTAGCTATAATCTTGACAAAGCGGTCTTGCATTTTTTGTAGGTACATACTTAATCATTTTCTGGGCGCGTAAATTAAAGAGAGGAATCAAAAGTGCATGTGTTAATTCGTACTGGAATAAATAGCTCTCATTATTAAAAACTAAATTAATTTCCAAATTCGGATGTTCTTGAAACCACCAGGAACGTTTCAAGGTATATATTTATTATCTACTTAGGCACACCAAATCCCAGAACAACGTTATTGGATGCTACTTCACTATATCTTCCTACTAATTCTAAATACTTACAATGGACGCCAAATAATTCTTCGTAAACTCAGCCATGTCCCTATTCAGGGTCATACCAAAATCGTATCGACATTGGTACGAGTCCTGACAGATTTCTATAGCCCTGGCCACGTCGAATGATCTGTTTGTAGGTAGGAAGTCCGCCGGTTCCTTTATGAAGTTCGGTATAAATTGGTTGTCGTTGTAGTAGGCGGCAGTTCGGCCGTATTCTCGTGTGAATAGGGCCACGCCTATGTCCTTCACTTCCCTGTCACCTAGTTGCCCTGGTGCGATGAAACAAAAGTAAGAATCGAGTATATTTTGGCAGTCAGATACCTATGGGTTTCAGTAGAATTACTTAAGAGCTTGAGTTACTTTAGAAATCACACATTAACAAGAGACTAGAACTGCTTCATAAAGGGCGCTTAGGCAACGAGCGAGTTGATTGCGTCTTACTATTATACAGTGTGTAAGTGTAATACAGGCGATCAATTAAACCAGGCATGGGATTCATTAGTGTAATCATGGTATACAAGGTTTTTTTAAAATTACTCTCAATTATAACCCCACAGAATTTTTTAAAGATTATCGGAGTAGCAATAGGTACGAACATTTGTTATTGTTGATATGGCAGTTATGTCATCTGCTTTTGAAATTAGCTGTCATCGAGTTTTTAACTCGCGTATGTTGCTCTACATTGTGCGCCGAATTATTTTGTATGGAAAATTTTGTTGCTCTATTTTTAAGTCAAAGTCAAATAATTCTTTATTGAAATTGGAATAGCAACAAACTCTTTTGAATCGTCTAGGTATTAAAATTACTTCCGGTTCTAACCCTACACCGCTGACCCGGGAAGAACCGGTAAGAAACTTGGCGGGACTTATTTTTTCAAACAATCATGGTACATCTTACAACTAACATGCATTAAAAAAAACATAAAATAGATTTTAAATAAATTGAAATATAATAATAATAACAAGAGATGTAAAGTCTCTAAAAAGTTAGAACATTTATAAGTTATAATTTATAGAGAAGGTAAAGGTTTCTCTCCGAATAGGTATATAATAATAACATTATATAATGCACGTTTGGAGATGTACAAGGTCTCCAAGCGTCATCATATCAGCCGAAAGACGTCCACTGCTGAACATAGGCCTCTCCCAACGATTGCCACAATGACCGGTCCTGCGCCACCCACATCCAGCGGACTCCTGCGACCTTCACCAGGTCATCAGTCCACCTTGTGGGGGGCCTACCCACGCTACGCCTTCCGGTACGTGGCCGCCACTCAAGAACCTTCCCGCCCCAACGGCCATCGGTTCTACGCGCAATGTGCCCCGCCCACTGCCACTTCAGTTTAGCGATTCGGAGAGCTATTTCGGTTACTTTGGTTCTGCTACGGATGGTCTCATTTTTAATTCGATCACGCAGAGAGACTCCTAGCATAGCCCTCTCCATTGCCCTTTGGGTGACTTTGAGCCTTCTTATGAGGCCCATCGTAAGCGGCCACGTTTCAGTACCGTATGTCATCACTGGTAACACACACTGATCAAAGACTTTCGTCTTCAAACACTGCGGAATATTGGACGAAAATATGTGTCGTAGCTTCCCGAACGCTGCCCAACCGAGTCGGATTCGACGATTGACCTCTTTCTCCAAGCGTAAATTATTGTAATTGAATGTCTTGACTTTAACAAACGAAGTAAAAGTAATTTGAATGTACTTATTATGTCGTAAACTAACCCCCGTAGCTTCACCCGTATTAGACTTACACCCTGTATAGGTGTAGTGCTATTAATAAGGGGTAAGGTCATTTTGAGAAGGGATCTACAGATAGCACTTAGTAATACTTACAGTGTTGGGCGAAGTCTCTATGTGCTGACTGGAAGTTGTTCAGATCTACCGGCATAACCATGCCGTCCGGTCTTGTGAAGTCGTCATTTATGTCGAAAGACCAATTTCCGAATAATCCTCGCGTTTGGTTCTACAAAAGGCAAATAAAAAAACTGTAAAAACAGAAAATTGTCTAGTAGTCAGATATGGACCGATGGATGTGGACTATGACCCACAAAATTATTTTTGTTACTTTCTATCACAGAAGATCTGTGAACGAGAATCAGAAACGATGTTTCTCGTTGTCCCGATTAAATTTTTTAAGCAATGGGTACTTAGGTCTGTATGGCTATCGTAATATTGTTTTGGTAGGGCTTTACTATTAAGTAATTTCCAATTTAGCTATTTCTGTAATCTGCTTAAGATAAGCATAAGATTCGGTTGCTTACCACGTAAGTCCACGGCAGGTAGACCCTGGCACTCATGAAACCTTTGTTCTCAATGACTTCAACACCAGCGCCAGATGAAAACATGATGACGATCTCTGACTGGTTCAGGATGTACATGGGTTGATATACAGTCACACCTAGAATATGAACAAAAGAGTTAGTAATTTCATTTAGTAATGAAATTGTGTGCCAAAGAATTACAAAGTTTGAGACTTGCTTGAACTTTCACTAAATTCTGACCTGGGAAGTATTGAACACGGAGCGCCGAGCGGTCGAAGTAAATACGTTTGTTGTCAGCAAACACATCCAGCCTGTATCTCCATTGCGAATGTGACGGTCGCAGACGGACCTGATGAAAAAAAAAAGAATTTAGTATAGTTCTTTAGAGAAGTTCCAATGACGTAATTTAAGTCAATAATTGCTCGACTTGTTTCGATCCATTTAGAGGATTTTCATTATGGAGTACCCGCGACCAAAGTCCGACGTGTACTGCGGACTAGCACTCGGCTAGAAAGGGTGCAATACGGTTAGAAATATGTTTGAGTCTCACATTAGTTACAATTCTAAAAAAAAGTTCCAATGAAATAAGTCAAAGGGTAAAAATGTATCTTAGTCTGTCTGTACCTCAATTGGCACGGAGTTGTTAGATGCTGCGACGACAGATGTGAGGTGTGTGGCGTTGACTTGTCCATAGATGTTGCGCGCTACTTGCTCGAAGCGTCCTTGCACATCCAACTTGATCTGAGGCTGGTCTACTCTCACTAGCACGTATTCTCCTGTAAAGACAGTGACAGCCTTTATTAGACAGAGATTTTGGCCTTTAAAAATGGCGCTAAACCTTAGGTACCGAGGGACTATCCAACATTTAATTTTTTATGAGCTACGTGATGATTTTGATAAAAATCTTATGTTTCTGTATGCTATTGGTTAATATTAAAATTGGTCAAAGGTTTTTTTTAGGGTGCTAAACACAATTAAAGCTTACCTTTTCCATTGAATGTGTACTGAAGATCGTCGAAAGTGACAATATGAGGGTCACCGAAAATACCCGCTACGCCAGGGGACTGGTAAGCCACGCAGTCTTGAGATGGGCGTCTTTCAAACCTGTAAACAAGGACAATGATTTATAATTTGTATTTTGCCATTTCTAGTGAAAATTCAGAATAAAATATAGAGAGAATAAAATCGATTCACAAAACGTACACAAGAAAAAGAGCAGAGAGATACAACAAAGGTGTGGTGTGATAAATAAGAGTAAATTCGCCACCATTTCAAAGGTGATAAGGAGAACTGGGAAAAACTTAGGAATAATTAAAAACCTTACTTACCTAAACGTTTCACAGCCTACCGCCTGTTCTTCTTGCCACATACAACATTGGTAGAATGGAATCATGTCGTGGAACCAATTGGACAATGATGGAACCTAGATAAAAAAGTTTTTAATTAAATAGTACTAGTAGTAGTAGTAGGTACGTATTATTGATTTTGAGAATTTCAAATTTTATTCAAGGTAATCGTTATAATTATCAGAACACGATTATTGTAATGGTAAATTTTGACTAAATACAGATTAAACATCAGCTTTTTTATGAGAATTCTACGTTTAGATATTGGGTACTTATTTGATTTCGATTGTACTTTTTTTTTTGTATCTTTGGTTAATTATCTATGTGTGCAATACTTTTGAATTACTTAATAAATTTATTGTGTTTGTTTTTTACCTTGTTAGCTTCATTATAAGGAGTGAAACCGAAGTCGTGGGAACGCAGGGGTCTTGAACCCCACATCTGATCGTAAGACATCATCAGGAAACCATTCTTGTCATAACAGCATTGTTGACCAGATCCTTCCGCACTGCAAAAGAGATGATTATTAATTGGACCGGTTTACTTTGATATCCTAGAGTAAATTCTAGCATAGTAAAAAAGCACGTCCTCCTTCCTCCTTTTCACATTTTCAAGTCGGTTAAAATGTCCATTTTTTATCGATTAGCATAGCTATGGTATCGATTAAGTGCGTTTGCGTTGTAATTTCGCCATTTACATTTCATCACACTTGTTAAATTTACTTACACGAATACTTTTCAATAAAAGCTTATCAGCTTGATTTTATTATTCTTACCTGGGACCACTACTCCTAACACAATGTATCGCGCCCCAATGATATCTGCAAGTGGGATTAGTATCCTTGTCACAAGCGAGATCAGGCATAAATCTGCCCTTGTCCAACAAAGCGTGCTCCAATGTGCAGGGACAAACTGGGACTTGGGAGGCGAAGTTCTTGAGGAAGCGGTCGGTTCTGAGCCAATTGTTGCACATGGTCTGGGACCAGCGTTGTCCATGGACTCTCTCCCATTGTGGGGCAAAGTACCATCCAAGTGGTATCGGCCGACTCCAAAGAACCCTGGGAATAATATCACAACATAAATTATCGTATAGGATAAAGGCGTGCCTCGAGAAAGTGGAAGACTTTGTAATTTTTTACTTACGGAGAAATGGAAACTCCTTTGTATACTTCAGGAGTCGTTAAATTAATCTGCAAGAAACCAAACTGCATATCCTGGTGCATGAAATTCTCCCTGGTCCTAAAGTTCTGAGGATTGATAACGTATTCTCCAGTATTCGAAACTCCGGTCTCTATCATATCAATGAATTCCAACTGGGGTCTGATAGTGACCTCTTTGTAGCCCCACAACCCGATCTGCAGTTGCACGTTTAGGTTCGACGTCAAGTTGAAGCGGTCCCAAGTTATTTTAATTTCGGAAGGATAGCGTTCGTGGATCGAATTGTCGGTGAAGAATATCTTTTCTGTCGCCGTTGCTGGTGTTTCTGTAAGAAAAAAAATACCAGTTCTAAGAAAACAATAGGTGTTATCAAATTAAATAAAAAACACTGCTTTAATAAATAATAATGGATAATGAAATTGATTAAAGAACGTGACAGCGTTACATCTGTCTTATCTAGGTATCTACTCATAGACGCACTTTGGTATACAAGTTACTCAAGTGTCTCGCTTACCTACAAAATATTTTCCCTTCCACTTATAAGGCTCGTTGTTGATCGCAATTTCGAATCTCGCATAACCGTTATGCCAGAACCTTGGCTGCACACAAATAGCCCTGTTCCGGTCGACCACAGCGCCAATGACGGATTCCGTGTCGAACCGACAGGTGATCCTGTCGTCTGGGTTGAAGCACGGGCCAGTGATGTTGACGATGGTGCCTCCCAACATGTTGCCGCTCTCTGGGGCGAACATTAGAGGAAGATTGGCTCCGTCTGTGGAAAATATTTAGTGTCTTTAATTGCCTACTTTGCTCGAACGTGCTATTATATATTCATTAAGGTATCTTATTGGGTTAGGTTTGAGCCACCAAATATTTTAGTCAGACCGCAAAATTCTGCAGTGAAAAGTACAATGCATGTGATTACAATTCAGGTTTTTATCGGGAGTCCTCAGTAATAATTGGAAACAGGTGTCTAGTATAACTAATCTCCTAAGATCAAGGTTTTACTTACCTATATCTTTATTGCATGTCCCCATAAGTATTTTCTCATCTATCCTAAATATGTGTCGTCCAGGGAAGCCGTTGGCCCATCCTCGTCCTGTCAGATCCCTGAGCACTGAGGCCTGCGAGTATGGCTTGTATTCATAGCTCTGTGTTCCGTTTCCGGCGTTGAATCCGATCTGAAATGAATATATGAGAAGTTTAGTGTCATTTAATGACTAATACTAGCTTTGTACATTTTACAAATAGGTACAGCGTGCTTTTCGTATGTTGGCTTCTTTCTAACATAAATTTGAGATTAATTTTAAAGGAAAGGGGTTCGCAATACCATCATAGACATCTATTATTCTATCTATTTCTTTTATGTTTTCAACCCTTAATTGGACAACGTCCAAAGTACTGGACATGGACATGGGCTTTCGTATTTTTTTGAGCCGGAATTATTAAGACTGTTCAGTGCCAAGGACGCTTGAACACACGACCAACCCCTATTTCTGTCAAATTAAGGGTTCAGAGAATGTTTCAGATGTAACTTACATAAGCAGGAACACCGCCCTCTCCGTTGGTCGTGTCACCACCAGCCTCGGTGTGCGAGCTCCAGTTGATCTCCAAGTAGTTGAAGATGGCATACGTGAACACCTCGTCAGTTGCGAGCACCATTTGGAAGGTGTTCGTCTAAATAGTAAGGAAACATTGTAAAATTTTTAATTTTTAAATTTATCATGGTTGTTAATATCAAAATTAAATCGCTATTGGACAAATTTACCGAGGTCATTAAATATAAATAAAAAAATAAAACAGCGCTGTAGATGTCTGAAGAACATACAAGAATGATGCTGGATTGGGCTAAATGAAACTTTGCTAAATGAAGAATTTCGCCCCCTTATTCATAAATGTCTCCTAACTTGTAAGTAAGCAAGCCGCTATGTTATGTTACAGAGGGACGCTCGATCGGACTCGAGCGGGCTGTCGAGCATCCACTGTGCTCATTCACCCCATTTTCCAAATCACAAGTGGCAAACCACTAAGTATTGTTTGTCCGTTTCGGTCTCATCAATCTGTCTGTATGAGCGAAAGCGATAAACAATACTTAGCGGTTTACTAAGTTAGTAGATGATTATAAATATGGGGGTTGGCATGTAAATGTCGGTTGATTTCCGATCATTAAACTTGAAATCATTTAAAAGCAGTTTGTACCAGTGGCTAGTCAATAAAAACTATTATAACCTTAACGATTTTTTGTACGCAAACCTCCTACTTTACAGTAGTAGGGCACACCTTTGTGTGCCCTACTACTGTAAAGTAGGAGGTTTATTTGTTAGGTAAGTACCAAAATGGGTACTTATCAAGCAAAAACATTAAAAACCTACATTGTATATTGTTTGTTGGATTGTGATAGTTTCTGTTGCTTCTATTGTTTGGCTTAAGCTATACATTTGCTTATCCACAGAGGTTAAACATGTAAACATGTAATCTTAAACTACTGATATATGAAAAAAATTTAATTTGTTCTCATGTCACAGAGCTCTGATACCTATGTTGGCGAGCGAAAAAGGAAATAAATTTAGAAGTTATCTGTGAACATTAATTGACAGTGGTGAACTGAATGAACATACCATGAACAAAGAGTTGTCAATGCCGCCAGCAAAGGACATGTTCTTCCAGGTGATGGTGACAGCATGTTTGGGGAAGAACGTCTCCGAGCCGATGACACCCTCGCGCACGTCCCACGTGAGGCGCTCGCGCATCTCCACGCCCAGCTGGTCTGTGCGGGTCTGTTGATATAATTATAATAATAATCATTTTTTTAATAATAATAATCATTTATTTCAGACTAATTACAGCCCACAGTATTAGTACAAATTATGCATACATTCAATTATTTAAAAATTAATGATAGATAAAAGAGTTGTTTATAGATATAGTGAGTAATTAATTAATTACATATAACTTAAATATTCAAGGAAACATATCTGCAACACAGGCTTCGTCAGAGGGCAACAAACGTAAAATAAATCAGCAACAGGCTTCGTCTCATACACATCAATGATGGGATCCGCAACAAGCTTCCTCATATTATCTACATGCTAACATGATAGATTAAATTAAAATTACAATTAATTAATATTAAATAATAGTAATATTTATATGATTATTCAGTCCAGTTAATGTATAATTATGAACTGTGACAATGTTGTATGATGATGGACAACAGTTGCAAATCTACTAGTTGCAAAATTTTATATCAGCCTCGTTCGGAGAATATATGGGGATGCAGTCTGCTCCGATAAGACAATTGCCGCTTCATTAGATACCTATCTAAAGCAATTTCTCATATTTTGCAAAATAGACCTAAATAATCCAGACAAACCTTAAGCAAAAAATCTTACCCCGGAGTTTTTTGGATTTTTGATATTTTGATCACTTACTACAAAAAGCCTAAAGAAAGCATCGGTGTCGGTTAAATGGGTTAAGACACTGCTGCTTTCGTTTCATTTAAGACACTTGTTTTGAAGAGCGGTGATTTTAATGTACATAATTATGTAGGTGTTTCTGGTGTAGGTTTAGACGTTATCACCTGAAACTCCTACGTGGAAGTGTCTAAATGAACACTAGGCAGGTCTCGAACCACTTTTTAAGATTGATGATTGGCAGCAGCATCGTCACAGTGGACACTATTGCGACCGCTAATCCGCTTGCCTGGCGATAGCGATGTCGTGGCGATTTGTTATACCTACTTGTATAGGCGCATTGGTAATGAACGGATGAGGCCCGTGTCTAGCACTTGACTAGGTACACGTTGATTTTCGACAAGTCTGTTGAGGGAACTAAAAGAGGGTTCTAGAAAGCAATAGTAGGTACAAGTCACACACCTGCAGATCCCTATCCATTCTGAAGTAGACACCAGGTCGTCGAGGATCCGGCTCCTCAGGTCTCATGCTGCCGATGCGGCATTTGCTGAAGAAGATGCCAATGAACGCGGGATCGTTGATCTGGGGCCAATCCCGGACGGGAAAGGAGAGAGGGTATGTGTAGTGGTCTGGGGGGTCGCTGAATTGGATGTATCCGTTCATGGATATCTGGAAAAGAGGATGATTTATGTGGTTGTTTATAAGACAAAATTTTGCTGGAAAAGAGGATAAATCGATCATAATGATTAATGTCGTTATTTAGAAGACAACATTTTGCTAATTTAATACACAATATTAAGGTCCAATTGCTTGTCTCTTCTTCTTTGCTTGTCTCAAATGTCGTCTTCAAAGTCATTTCATTTTAGCCACAGAGATCACAGCAGGAATCCATATGAATATTTATCATTGACATCAGAATATTTAATTACTTTAAATAGGTACTTAGTAGATTTATCTATCAAATATACTTAGGTATACTCTACTTACTTGTTATCTATAAGAAACCAAAACAGCACAGGTTACATCTTTAAAATTTTCACTCACCCGAGTGTAATTGAATCTGAATCCAAAGAAAGGCAATTGGAAGTTGAAATTCTTATGAATCTGTGGCGTCGACGTGTGTATATCCCTCTGGTAGTCCCCCCAAGTTCTCACTGCCTCCCTGGTCGTAGAACCAATAGAGGAAGTTCCCACGGATCTGTGCCAGGCGGGCGTTGGTGATGATGTAGGGCTGCCCATTGTTCTGATAGCTGGTTGCCGGTAGAACACGTCCGTCGATGTGGGCTAAGAGTGGAAGAGGGAAAAAAATAATGTGAATAGTTGTGTAAAGCACAGAGAAGTACCTACCAGGAGGTGGTATGTGGTGTAAAGACAGGTCATACCGCGAGTAAGTGATGAGCTATTGGCTATAGAAACGAGTAGGAGATAAGCGCTCCCGTGTAAATAAAAGTGACACGACGATATTTTTTATAGTTCACCACTGGGGGTACTCCCTGTTACTCTATATAATATATCGCAATGTCTGCTTACACAGGAGCGATTATTTTTTGTTCGTTTCTACAAATAGCCTATTATAGCTTAGCTCATCGCTTACTCGTTTTCGGTGAGGCCCAGTGTTATCCCATACGAAATTATTACACTACCTATGTACCTAGGACTCCAAACGATACTAAATAGGTTAAGCTAGCTCTTCTATCACAGTCCGGATGATAAATATGTATGCTTAGCGAGGGTTCATTAAACTTTATTTGGGTATATTATGTGTAGTTAAAGGTACACCAAAATGAAGTCACATATATGAATAAAATTAAACGCGTGCTCGTGTTGCCCTTGCAATCAAAAATCCTAGATTTGCATCTTAAACAATACTGTTATAGTTTTTACAATATTCATATTAAGTATTAGAAATGACAACTGAGTTTGCTAATTTCTAAGAGACAATACTTTTAAATACACATTATAGGCAGGTAGGTATAGGTATTGTACTTATTTCGAAAGACCTAATAAGAAATGTCCTAAGAAGTCCCAATATATTTATTTAATTTATTGATTTTTCATTTAAATTACTCCGGCGCATTGTATCGACGTTATTCAGCTTACAACTCGCGCTATCGCACGATAACGATAAGATATCTCTGACAGGTTGAACGTTCCTAGTATGGATGATGTCAGCTTACCCCGTAGCACCTCTTTGTTTGGTTTTACATGTTATTGTGTCTCAATGAAAAACGATAGGTAACGATAGTAAATCCGGTTTCTTAAAGCTTCCTTTGCCCTTTGAAGTATTTGCTTAACTATATCTAATATCAATAATGTGTGTTAAATCTATGCTTTGAACACTTATTATCATTTTACTGATACCTATGTATATCGTCGGTTGTAATATGAATTAATGTAACCACGCCATACAATATGGCGCATAAGCAATTCGGTTTCAATTTGTGAGTTACGCTAAATTACGAAATCCAATTTTGATGATTTTTATGAAATTATTAACGTATTTCCAATAAAAAAAAAACGTAAGCACCAACCATTTCCTGAACTACAACTGTGGTCGCAGTTAGTAACTGTATGTCAAATAGACCTCTCAAAAATAAAACAAAATAAGATAAACATCATTTCAATAGGATAGTTAACTAAAAAGATAGAACATACTTTATAAATGTAATTCGTTTTTGGGCCCTCCTGAAAAATCGTCATTTTGGTGGTTACATTAATTTATATTACAACTGACGATATGATCTTTAGAAGATATTTTGTTGTATACTATCTCGACATCAAACGTGCCTATTTTGTGTGGTCCTCAACGCTGGTTAAATACTTGTTGGGAACTTCACATACCTACACCCTTGAATTTCCTCGCAGATGTATGCGAGGTCCCTCACGATATCTTCCTTCACCGACCGTAAAGCACTTATAAATATCAAATGACATCGTACATTAGTTATTTGTACAACATGAGAGCAAAGTACGTATTTGATGCGAGTGTCAGTTTTGAGTCTTGAGCGTAGCGAGAGACTCGAAAGACACGAGATTCAAATAACTTTGCTCTCAAGTTGTACATACAACTTTTCACCTCAGCATGGAGAAAAGGAAAATATGTTATTAAACATTTATACGTGCCATCCCGTTATTTTTTGTTTTTGTTTTACCATTATGTTTGTAACGGAAAGTACATAATTATAACTACTAAAAAAATGAAAGCTCATAAAATTTTATAAAACAGTTATAATTATTTAGAAATGAACTCGTGTCGAATTTCTGAACGCGATTCTGACTCGCCTAGTACCACGATATCCGTCCGTTTTAAAACGGCTGTCTTTCTCTCTGTCACACTTATATTTAAGAGCGATAGAGAGGTGGAATGACGGACGCCAATGTTATGTATGCTTGGTGGTAGGGGCCATATGCCGTTCGGATACAAGGAATCGGGTCCGATAAAACGCGTCGTCTAATACAACTGGCTGAATACGCTAGGATGCCATGGACGAAAAAAAAAAATGCATATTATGACAATTTATAACGTAACATTTTTCATCTCTGTCTTTTTACTAACAAGTGAAAGAAACAAAAGAAAAAGTTGA
>JALPQI010026983.1:0-12414 GCA_025490895.1 Thaumatotibia leucotreta
GAAGGATTTACCCTTAAACCATAGCAAGAGCTCCAAGCTGAAATCCTGTTTAAGTCAGTGTTAATGGTGTGGATGATAGAAGGTAAGTCATCGAACAGGCCTTGGGAGTAAATCTGGAGGTCGTCAGCGTAGAGATGATAAGAAGAAGTAAGGTGAGAAGAGATGGAGTTGATGAAAATTGAAAACAGAAGAGGAGACAGTACTCCACCCTGTGGGACACCGGCCAACGTGCTGGACCAGGAAGAGCGAGAGTCATCAACTTTAATACGCTGTCTGCGGCCGTTAAGATAGCTACTAAACCATTCAACAACTGCAGGGGCTACATTAATGGAACGTAACAACCCGAGAAGGATGTCGAAATCAACGGTATTGAATGCATTACTGAAATCGAGTAATGTCAATACCGTTAGTTTGCGGTCGTCCATGCCTGAACGAATATCATCTGTGATGTTAACAAGAGCGGTAACCGTGCTGTGACCGGAGCGGAAACCAGATTGCAGAGGATTAAAAAGTGAATTTTTATTTAAGAAAATGGTTAGTTGCTGTTGCACCAGGCGCTCCAGAACTTTAGACAGGAATGGAAGAATAGAGATTGGTCTAAAATCAGAAAAAGATGAAGGGTTGTGTTTCTTAGGAAGAGGAATAATCTCTGCATCTTTCCAGGAGTCCGGAAAGTTGCAAGAAGAGATGGAGCTATTGAAGATGTTAGTGATAACAGGGACCAGAAGGTCAAGGAGAGGGATGATCATATTGCGGCCAACACAGTCAACACCGACAGCGTTTGAAGATATGGCTAAAATGTTTCTCTCTACGTCATTGGCGGAAAAAGATGAGAAAGAAAAGGGACAAAATCCAGACGCAGGAGAAGATAGAGAGTTAAGCGTAGAAGACTTGACTGAACCACCAATAAAATTGGACGAGGACGAGAAATGTTGGTTCAGATCATCCAGGTTAAGGTCATTGGGAGGAGGAGATGTTGATTTCCCTACACCGAAGGACCTCAGACACTTCCAGATTTTTGCGGGTTGACCATCTTCCACTGACTTGTGAATAAAGCGACGCTGGGCATCACGGCACACGGTACTACAGCGATTTCTTAAAGAGTGGTATTTAGCTTTATTTCTATCAGAGGCATTGAGTTTATATTTGCATTTAGCCAGGTTCTTTTTAACTATTAGGGCTCTAATTTCGTCCGTCAACCAGGGGGCAGGAAGATGCTTCAACTTGATAGGGCGAATTGGTGCATGAACGTCATAAAGCCGTATCAGGAATTTATTAAAAAGAGTGACTTTATCCTCCACGGTGCCGGCATCTTCGATAACATTCCAATCGACCAGAGAGGCGTCCTCACGAAGTTTATCAGTATTTAACCTACTAAAATTGCGCTGCATGACAATCTGTGGCTTAGCTTTGGGTGGACGGATCTTATAAGACATAAAAAGAAGGTCATGATAAGAGAAGGCATCTGCTGAATGCTGGCTGTATTTACCAACCAATGAAGGAGAAGAAACCAAAGTAAGGTCGAGAAGAGAGGGCGTACAGTTAGGAAAGTTATGAGTTGCACCAGAAGGTAAAATAGTAAGATTACATGCTTCTGCAAGGGACTTCAGAGATCCACAGCGGAGATCGTTCTTCAAGAGACACGTATTAAAATCGCCCATAATAATATGGTGATTATAAGACGGCATGAGATCCTCGAGTACCTTTTCGAAAGAGGAGAAATAATCAATGTGAAGAGAAGGAGAATAAAAAACTCCGAGAAGGACTTTAACGCAGGAGATGTTTAGTTCAAGAAACAGGTACTCGGCGGAATTCGAAGATGGAGCAGAAGCACAAACAATGGAGTAGGGGATATGAGACCGTAAATAAATGGCTACGCCGCCACCTCCCTTACCGATGCGATCGTTGCGTAGCAAATGAAACCCCGGTAAACAATAGGAGGTTGAAGGTAGACAAGGCTTAAACCACGATTCCGAAACAAGAATAGCATGAAGATTAGGAAGGTCGAAAGTAGTTAAAAGATCGTTATAATGAGCTGGAATGCTTTGCGCATTAATATGTACAGCATTAAAATTCTTGGAAACATCAGCTAATTGAAAGAGAAGAATATCGCGAAGTGGGGGAGGAAGACTATAAAAGCTATCATAGTCAGACGAACAGGATGAAAAATGGTTACTAGATAAATTACTAACGTTATTCAATAAACTCATAAAATATTATAAAAATAAAATATATATATATATATATATATGTTTTATGTATAATACTAAAAATATTTTTAAAAACTATAAGTTGGTAAGACCAACTATACTACACCTAATCAGCTTTCCACCAGCAGTTTATGGACAATATAATAAAATATCATTTAAAATATGCCACTAAACCAACAGTTTGAACAACCTTAAAATCATTATTGTAGGAAATGGCCAAAAGTTCACTAAAATTATACACATGCAACCTTATAAACTATTACGACTTGGCGTGGAACGAAACGTATTCAGTCTGGCAACAGTGGCAACATGATTTGACGTTGACAATGACAGCACAGCTGTCATGTCATGCAGAAAATATCGTAACACAACTAAATTATAATAATAAGGTGTTAACCCACAAAGCGACATAAAAATGTGTAAACAACTCAAGAATAAAGTGGGTAGGAATAATTTAAAGTGCACTAAGCATAACACATCTAAAACATGAAGGCATTAGCCGACAAAAATCAAGTTCGTAGGGAAACAAATCAAAACTTTTGAGTCGGCTTTCTATTCCTCTTAGATTGAGACTGCTCCTTGGCAGCGTCAGGAGTTGAAGTACACTGAGCAGGGTCGCAGCCCACGCCTGGGAACCGTTCCACCTCCGCAATGGTCGTGACGCAGTGCCGCCTCTCAGCCGTGTCGAGTACATACACGTTCCCATCGCGGGTCCAGCATCTGCGGACACCCAATCTCTCCCGAGCAGCCATGAAAACGTCGTGACGCGGCTTAGTGAGGAAGTCGGACAGTGTCTGCCCAGTACCCTTCAAACACTTCTTGCTATACCACACAGAGTTACGCACAGACAGTTCACGAAATTTGATGAGGATACCCCTGGTGTTATTACTCTGAGGGCGGCCCAAGCGATGACAGCGCTTCACGTCTTCTACGGCAAGCTTTGCATCAAGGTGCCCATTGAGAAGTCGCACAACACTTTCAGCAGACTCCACCTTCTCAGCCTCCGGCACACCATGCAGCAGGAGCATCTTCCGCCTTGACCGCATCTCTTGTTGATCCAGCAGCCGGCTTAGTAACTCAATTTGCATCTGCATAGCCTCCAAAGTAGACTTTATGAATGCTTTGAAATTGTTGAACTCCGTTACCACCGAAGCAACAGTGGGATTATTTGGGATGGCCTTCTGAATATCCATCTCAAAGGCTGCCATCTGCGCGTTGAAGGTTTTGACCAGATTGGCCTGCGACAGCTTGATAGACTCCATTTGTGATTATGTGAAGTGATTTTGAGGTTATGTTTTCAAATTGATTTTAAATTAAAAAAAAAAGTAGTGAATGGAATTAATGACAAACTGCTGGTAGGTGAAACTATTTAACTGTTCATAGATTTGAGTATCATTTGGTTGCAATAATTAGTAGAAAAATAAATAATTCAATAAATAAATAGCACAGCTGATGTTGACACTTTTCTCCACCTACCCGAAAAAAAAACCTATCGTGGTAGACTAATATACCTAATTCATTATGAATGGATAAATAATCATTATAATTATTAGTGGTACGGGAATCGTTTAGTACGTTTGTTAGTTTTGTACAATTAATTCTTATGTTTTTACGGGCTTGCAGCTAATCTTATTGTAATATATTACGATAATTATGTATGTTTGCGTAAATTTTCAGTAGATATGTTATTGATATACCAACGGATAGTTAAATGATTCCTTTATTTCTTTGCGGTTTCGAAAGGAATATTTTGAGCAAACAACGTAATTATTTTTCTTACTCATTTAAAAAGTACTTAAGTATTAATACATTAAAAACATACGTAAATTTGTTCGTTAAACAGTTGTTTCAATTCTTCAATAGTATTCAACCAATAATTTTTATACAGAAAATATCAAACTTTCATAGCGTATTACGAAAGTACTTTTAAATTTAACACGCGTTAAAACGAATACCTACTTTACTTTAATCATTCGCTAATTATGTTATTAAATATTAGAAAAAACAGTAATATTGTCCACTTTCTTTCTGTATGGCATATTTTTGCGTTTGGTATGTTAAAATTTTTGACTTTGACAAAAAAATATATGTATATTGTGTGACTATTACGTAATGAATTCGGTACTCTCATTTAAATTCAAAATAATGATTATGTTCAAAGTCATTTACACCAATGGGCTAATTCAAGTTATTTTTTTATTTAAAAAAAAAACAAATTATATTTCATAATTTTATATTCATATTACATAAACTGATTAATTATTTTTTGTGGATTTATGTAGTTTGAGCATTTGAGTGTTTATTATTAATTTACTGAGCTTTCCTTATATTATTGTGTCGTGTCAATGAACTCGTAATGTATTATCTTTTTTCATCACAAAATGATAAACTATTTGCACTTCGTATATATTGTAGTATTTTTCAATATTATCCGGATAAAAAAAATTTGCAACATTACTTAAATACATTGATCGTATGTTTGCTAACAGTAAATTTGTTTCATAAAATTTTCGCATTATTCAAGTATTTTTGTTGCTCTTATTAATTTTTTAGCAAAAATTATTGTTAGACATTCAGGGATGTGTGAAAAAAAAGAATGAAGACGAATAAATATGACGAATGTTACACTACAAGTTAGTGTATATTAGTAATGCATGTTTTTTTATAAAGGGCCCTGAGGAAATAACATTAATAATTCATACTTTTTTAATATTCTGACTGGAACACTACACTACACAAGCGAGGTAATACGGTTGTTTGGAGTTAGGTTAGGCTCGAAAAAAAAAATGGAGCACATTTGCAGATTTATAGCTGCCGCCATATTATCTCCGTACTACACACAACATGGGTACAGAAACTCACACACCCGTCATTAATGGGACGTCATAGTGCTTTCATCATATGGAAAAGCATAATGCGAAATGGGTTTAGAAAAATACTTCACAACGACAAGTAGTACTTCACTCATTTCGAATCTATTTAAAGATTAGTTGTGCTTTTTCATTGGACAGTACTATTTTCTAGTTTTATTTTAATCATTAAATGATACTTAACTTACTTCATTTTGGTGCTTCGTTGTAGAAGCTTAGGGTTAAGCAATGCTTAATCTTTTGTATTAACGTCCCATTAATGATATACATGCCCCAGACTAGGAAAGACTTTTTGAAGATTTAAGTCGTGTGTTACGATGTTGGAATTAAATCTTTCAAAGATTGTAACTCCTCGAGTGGTATCATATACTCCTTGGCAAAAAGGTTCAGTCTTGTCTTAATTAGGGATACGTTTGAATCCTTTCTTGGTCGGCAGGCGCGAATTGGATGCTAACCTAGTCGATACAAGTCGGAAGCTCTCGTATGTATCACTCGGATCGGTAGAAGACTAGCACAACTTCTATTTTCTTTTGAGGCAAGATTGACTGGTTGCGTTTTTGATTGTTTATTTCTAATATGACTGAATTTATAAACTTATTCTTTCAGAAATGTTCATTCTTCAGTTTGGTTTAAACACACACCACACATAGCCGAAACAAAAAAAAAAGGCTAACACAGAAGGGAAGAATGTTAAAAAGGTTCTTATTAGTATTTAACCGATTATTTTAATAACGTTTGTTCTTTAATTTGGTTGATTATTTTGGTTATTTATTTCTTTTGCCTATTTCGAAAATTTACTTTCGCAAATATATGATTTATATATTTAAGCTACAGCAAATTTTGGGAGGCGATTGTAACATGTCAAAGGGCCCCCTTTCCATGTTAGCAGTATATGAAACATAACAGTAATCTTTTTTAAAGTCGGTTAAATTCCACACTAGTGTCAGATGGCAACTGTAATAACTAAAATCTTTCTCATAACACAAGTACGCCTTATCGTTTGAAATCCTAGATCAATTCTTGGAGAGCTTAGTGATTTATAGCAAACCAATTTATCAAGACACTTAATTAATAGAATAATTTGAACTTTATTTCAATGTCATAGAGCTTGTACCGTATAAGTTTTTGCCTGAAAATCAGTTTGGTTTCTCGAGTGTCACATGATACGTAAAAAGAATGCCGCACGCAAAAATATTCGTTGCAAAATTGAACCATATTATAAAGTATTAAAAAAAGGGCGGCCTCTACACTTACGTTCATATAGAAAAACTAAAATGTTTAAAATAAAAACTGAACTGACTCCATGTCAAGCCCAATAGGCGTTTATAACTAGACGTGTTCACACCCATTGATTAGGTCAAATTGGACTTTATGTTAATTAAGAAACAAGATTTAATCTGTGTAAAGTTTAAACGGAGTTATGAAATTCAGTATGGGTTTTCAAAATACCAATGGTATGCAAGAAGGTGTGAATAGGTCAGTGGGGAAGGGGTAGTTTAAAAGCGAGTGCACGAGCAAATTCGAGAGGATGGTCTCTGGATCGGTCTTTGGCTTTTTGCGGAACGTTGGACGAAGTTCTCATAGTGCAGGTTTAGGTCATTCTAGGTTACCTGTATTATGTCCTGAAATATGGATTTTGCTAGTATCTTGTGATTCTAGTGAGGTCTGGTTTTGGACATGGTATAGGGAAACTAGTTGTGGGGTTTCATTTTGTTATTTTAAATAATTTTGTGTAAAATTTGTGATTTTAATTATTTAATTACTTGTTGTTTTGTGCTCCAGAATAACGCTAGTGTTTGATGTTTTAAAGTAGTGTAAAGTTTTGTTTTGTGCATAGACTTGTTTTTAATTTTAGTAGATTTGTTCTATCTCGTTTGTTTATTGATTTGTGCCCAGGCAAGTGCTAATATATTAGAATATTGGTGAAGTTTAGGCTACAAATCAATAGGCTATTAAAAGTGTAAATTCTTGTTTTCTACTTTAGTGCCATTCATTAATATAATGATGTTGTTTATTAATTGTTTTCAATATGTGAAATTTTGGTTTGGATTATTTTAGTGATATTTAGCACTTTAATGATCTAGATTGAAAGTGTCACGTATTATAGTTATTTAGTGATTAGTGTTTTGAATTATTATGGGTTAGGGAGAACTAGTTCAATCCAGCACAGTTAGCTGGGCAATTAGAGAGAAAGAACAGGTACCAGAACGGTGACAACGTCGGTTCTTGCTTTCTAATTAGCGTTCTTTAGTTTAGTGTTGTAAATATCTGGTGGGTCCAGACAGTTACCAGCATTTATTGAGACTGGTGTTTTACCCCTAAGTGCCGGACGATTTGGAAAGTCAACTCTGATTTTCTAAATTAGCCAGTTGCTTAGTCCTTTTTATCTATATATTTATATATTCACATTTATTCGTCAGTTTGTTCCTTTTCTGTCCCAATCCCTATCGAGAAGGAACAAACAGCACACGGGAAAATAGGGTGTTAGTCTAATGGAGTTTTCCCATCCGAAGTAGGTAGCTTTAGTCTAGAATTTCCCATTGCACATCGGGAAATTACGCGTGTAAATTAAATGTGCACCACGGGGTGCTAGTTTGCGAATATTTCGGTAGAATAGTTGGATAGAGTAGCTGTTAGGGCTAGGAATATTATAGGCGTAGGTTTTGTAGGATTAAAGTAAATTTCTAATTTTTCGAGATGTATAAGCCATTACATATTTTCATTAGTTAGCTAGGTTCCGGTATGAGACATATATGGCTTCTTAATTTGTTTACGTAAATTAATTACGGGTTTATGGGTTACATTTTAATGTACAATTAGCTAGGATGTAGGGTGGGTTTAGGGACAAGTTAGGATTTTATTACATATAATTATTTATGACACAAATTGACAAACCTGACATACTATTTGACAATTTATATTTTGCTCCTTGCTATTCTACTGGTAGTATAAAATATTGTGAGAAAACTAAAATGAATAACTCACAATATGTCGTAACGTTAGAAGCACTTTGTTTTTGAAAATGAAAAGAAAATATTTGTTTGCCCGTCTCTTAGCAGTGAGTACTAAGACTTCATTCTGTTTTCTATGGTTCTGTAATTTTCCAACACGACCTTAAGAATACAAGGTCATACCTGCTATCACAAATCATACTAGTAACGGTATGTAATTTTCAATGAGTAATTTACCCAGGCTAGATCGCAGTAAGATCGTAGTTTATTTTGGTCTGAAAGTATGATACAAAATGGCTACACCTACAGTTTGGATAATATTATTTCATTGAATACAATACAAGAAATGTATTGCAAAATTGCAGAATTCTGGATAACTAGAGTGGATCTAATACTTCTGCTCCTACCAGTATTTTGTTATGTTAAATGTCCCTTTGCAAATCCTCTCATACAAGACAAGAAATGTCACATAATAATGACAGGAAGGACTAAAAGGTCATGTCATTATTAAGTTCCTTCAGAACTTTAGTGCCTTCAGCACGGGGGCGGAATCCTGACCTTGCAACTGGAAGATGGATACGGATGCTGCGGGGCGGGGCAGTATCTCTAACCCCCAAATAAAAAATATTTTCGTTATAAAATTAACGATAACTTCTTTGTTAATATTGTGACATGTTATTGGACTATTTTTACGTACTTTACAAAACTCTTTCTATCTGACAAACTAACTTTGACATAACTTACATCTGACGTTTACCTTACCTATATTCTGACATATTATTTCTTATTTTAAATTATTTCATACACTTAGATTAAATATGCGTATTAAGATACTCAACTCTTACCTATATGCGAAAAGTATTTCGGTTACTGACAACGGACACAACGAAGGGTTTCTAAATACACACTAACGATCATTTGGCCAATTTACTGATCCAATTCAAGATATTAACTTTATTTATTCCGGTTTATTTGATTATTTATTATTAATTCATAAAGCAGTATTAGAAGTAGGTAATTAGAATTCTAGATTTTCTTATTAGAATTTTCAGATTTTATTTTTAGTATTCAGGTGACGTAGATTAGGTCTTAGACGGTTTATTTATAGGGGGGGGGTTTAGTATATAAAGGGGGGTGTGTTACAATGTTGAGATCTTTCCGTTCTAGAATGGCAGTTCTGGAGTAGTGTGAATGTCTTAGTCACTAGACGGCATTTATTGTAGTTAAGTTTGCTGCCCTGCCGAGTAAATAAAGGTTTTCTTTGATATTCCATAAGGACAAACTTTTTTCTGTAAATTTTGCTATTCTAGATACCTACTGAGGCAAAACACGTGATACGAACATAATACTTGCCCTATTTTCCTAAGCCATTTAGACGTATCGTAGTCGAAAAGAGGTCAATATTCTAAGATTTAGGTATATTTTCGGAATGCATTCCGCTAAAAGAGTAAAAGTCAGTGAACTTAAGTAATAAAATATCAACATGTGCCATATTCGAGGCTAGGCCACGACGGAGTTCTCTCCAAGAATATAGCAATCATAGAGTACATCCTTCACAAGTTTACACTACACTGACAATAAATCATCATCATCAGCCTATGATAGTCCACTGCTGGACGTAGGCCTGACAATAAATATCACAATTTATTTATTCCGTGCGCCAGTAGAGAACGAAAAAAATATAAACAAATATGGCTGACTTTCAATAGCATTTGTTTCTTTGACGCATACCGTGAAACACGTTTGGGGATTTATTTATATAATTTTAACTAGAAATGTATGAAATCAAAGTTTAAGTTTCTACATAAGTTGGTAATACCTTAGACCAAGATTGTCAGCTACCGTAGCCTGGTTGGTATTGGTAGTAACCCTGCCTACGAAGCTGGAGTTTCCGGGTTCGAATCGCGGTGAGAGCATTATTTAGATATGTATCACAAATATTTGTTCCTTGGTCTTGACTGTGTTTTTATTTAAGTATCTATAATATCTAGATGTATCTATCCATTATATACATGTCACCTGGGGCCCGTTTCTCGAAAGCTTGTAACTTGTAATACAAGTGGAAGTGTCTTTTTGAAACCATAAGTTAGATAAGGACTTCCGCTTCTAATACAAGTTATAAGCTTTTGAGAAATAGGTCCCTGGTACACACAGTCACACATCACAAGCCTTAATTGAGCTTACCGTGGGACTAGGTCGATTTAAGGAATCTGTCCTAAGATATTTATTTATTTATTGTTTTCTGAAAGTGCGTGGTTATGAAGTAATCGAAGTTGTTAAGTTTGTTTACAATTTTTTGGTTAATACTTACCTTTCGTAAGAGGACAATAAAAATAATCTAACGTCCTTATTCATAAACGTCTCTTAGCTTAGCAAGGCGCTAAGTATTGTTTATCCCTTTCGGTAATACCAATACATCCATAAGATTGAAATGGACAAACAATACTTAGTGGATTGCTAAGTTAGGAGGCGTTTATGAATAAGGGAGTTAATATTTTTTAGTTTTCAATAACACACTCACAATAAATTTCCCACACATACACATTAGGCACACGTAGTGATCCCACAGTGTTTTTACCGCACCTACGGTGTACATCATCTGTGAAACGAAATCTATAAAAGTCTTCTTCTTAGATTACTCTTTGGCCTACCGCTGACCTACTCCATACCGTCTGGAGGTACATACATATATCTGAGCTCATTCACTTTTAGGGACACCCAATTGGCTATATAAAGTTTTCTGAAGATAAGAATAAATATTTTATTTTTCCCTGATAGCCGCCGTCTTAAGGTTCAAGAAAATGCGGCTCTTTTATTTTATTGTACTGATTGCGGACGAAAGCATTAGGCTCTGTTTATCCATAAAACTGCACAAATGTCATTTCACTCACTTAAAAAATGATTGTCAACAAATTATAGGACATTAAAATAAAAGAGCCGCATTTTCTTGAACTTAAATACGACGACTGTCAGGAAAAAATATAATATTCATACCTTCATAATACTTTACATAGCCAATTAGCGTGAAATCTAATAACCTTAACTTCAGTCAGGTTTGTGTAGACAATTAAGCACTGTTCATTTTATACGGCCATGGGCAGGGGCGTAGCTAGGGTAAAAGGCGCCCGGGGCAGACGCCAAATTTGCGCCCCCCCCCCTTAACTGAACTTAAAGGGTTCCTAGTTAGTACTTTTTTTTCCTGCCTAGTAGGTTGAATATTGGAAAAAATTACGTAATCCTAAAAGTGAGCCATTTATGAGTTCCGTGAAATGGCTCACTTTTAGGATTAAGTATTTTTTTCCAAAATTCAACCGACTAGGCAGGATAAAAAAGTTGATTTTCAACCGACTTCAAAAACGGTGGAGGTTCTCAATTCGAATGTGTATATGTAGGCATACCGTGTACTGTACCTACTACATTCTAACAAGACATTAAATTTAGTGACTTTAGTAAAGATGCCCAGCAGTGATTTTACCTATATAAAACTAACGTGAAAGATTGATAAGAAAACTAATTTAGAAATCAGTAGTTTGTGTACAAAGTAAGTACATCATTAAATGTCTTGTTAGAATGTACAATATGCCTATAATAATATACACTTAGGTGCAAATGTGTCCCAATGTTACTATTTCAATTAAATGTCAAAAATTTGATGATAATTAAAATATTTCAAGAATACTTACAGTGGTATTGTTCATGACTTAATTATCTTCCAAACAGACTAACAAATTGGCTACATAATAATACAGATTGTCGTAGATATTTTGACACAAAAACATTAAAATTTAACCCTTTTTATTTTTCGCATCATACGAAAAATCTATACTACCTGTAAAACAAAGTTTCAACTTTTCGATTCCTTTTATTTCCTTCTTTTTTTAAACAAGTGATATTAATATTTTCTGTACAGATGGGCCTTAGTTAATAGAATACGGACTAATAATTAAAAAAACTATCTCGGGCTATGCTCAGTGTGGAGTTACGTACTTAGTTATTAAAAAACGGCTGAGCAGATTATGTTCGAAATAGTTTTATTTTAAAGTATTCTATAAGCGCAGTGATTTATATTTTTTGGACCTACGGATCAAAAGTTAGAGGGGGGGAGGACACAAGTTTTTTTTCTTCTGGCGCGATTATATCCGAAAACATTGACTGTAGAAAAAAAACATTATTTCAAGATCCTTATTCTTTTTAAGAGACCTATTCAATGATAACTATAAAATTACAGCAAATAAAAAAAACATTTCCACCTCACCAATTGGGGACGTACCCGAAAAATTTTTGTTTTCTACTTTTTATTGTACTTTTTGTTGGAATGATTAATACGTACGTATACCTGTACCAAATTGCAGATTTGTAGTATTAACGGCCTCTGAACTATGC
>JALPQI010026984.1:0-12141 GCA_025490895.1 Thaumatotibia leucotreta
CTCCTGCAAGATCTGCCAATACAAGTGCACCAGATACGCGAACATCGACAAGTCCGTGCATTCCATACTTAAGCACTTGAAGGTCTCTCACAGTGTGGTCTCAGGAGACCAAATCATCACGAGCGTGGATTGCGACGACCCGCATTGATTGTGGACGTCAGGTTTGATTCTATAATGTGATTGCCTTGGAAACTTTGATTATTAACTGTATTTATATTGTGTTAACCTCCTAAGCCCTTGTGTATAAAATTGTGTACATATTCCGGAGTTTTGTTTAACGTTTTATTCAAGAACTAAGAAAATATCACTGGGTTTTAGGCGGTTAAATATTCGCGTTCGAAACATATGATCTATCTCATATGTACCATATTCGCGCATGTTAACAAGTGACCGATAGATACAGATCACTTCATACTGTTAGGTTCTTGAAAGTGTCTCGAAGTCTGGTCTCTAGAGACCAGAGGACACTAGCGTGGACTGCGATGACCCATATAGGTTTAATTTTATAATGTGATTGCCTTAGAAGATAAGGTTAATTGTTTTTATTTATATTATCTTACAATTCACGTTTGCAAACGTATTATCAATACAAGTGCACTAAATCCGCCAATACGTCCGTATACTCCATACTCAAGTACAGTGTGGGCTCCTGAGACAAATACATCACGATAGGGTTTGATTTTATAATGTGAACATTATGAATGCCTTGTTGAGATATTAGATTATTAATTGTCTTTATATTGGGTTACATAATTAACTTTTACATACACACATTATCTCTCAGCACAAGTGACATATTTGCCATTATTGACAAATCCGTGTGTACTTACTTACATTACGTACGTGCTTGATTCAGACACAGTGTGGTCTTCATAATGCCTTAAAACTGATTACCAATTACATATGTTCACTTAAGAATGTTTCTTCCTAGACATTTTCTAGCACTTCCGAGGGACTGACAACATGCAATATCGACACATAATCTGTTATCGATAAGAACGTACATATCTACGACCATTTTCCCTTAAAAATATTAACTTCGTGAAATCACGGTACATGGGCCTATCGGCTTTTTCTTTGACACTTTCTGTTTACATTTTCTATAAAGATTAATAAGACTACCTACCATAACTATCATTCTTTTAAATGGGCACTTGTTAAATAGATAGATATACGAAATCGTCGGTTGACAAGTAAAACTCAGTAGGTAAGTAACCAATACCTAGGCAGGTACTTGAAATAAAACTCGTATCTCAGTTCTGATTCAATACCGAGATACGAGTTTGCTAAGAGTGACAGTTTTTAGAGTGATTTTTAGTTGACAATCGACGAAATTGCAAAATGGACGTGTCGATTTGCATACGATTTTCATTGTTGTAAGTCACTATGTGTTAGTTGCAGTACATAAGTAGGTATTTATTATTGTATTTCTGACTTACGAATAACAGTTATGCCAACGTTTAAAGTTATGCATCCCATTGTATAAAAAAAAAATGCTTTGTAACGTGAATATTGATTATCGATTATTTGACTTACCAGACTCCTTATTAGACATTTTACTTTAGTTTTTTAAATCTGCTTTACCAAAGCAGTCAAGTTTGATTTCAACAAAATGCTAGAATTTCATTCATTTATAAAGACATTACTGCATTTGTCTCAACTTTTGAAAACTACAATATTTTTAATAGAAATACATAATAATATTTATTTACGATGGAACGGTACAGAGTTCAAGTTTATGTTCTTAGTAAGTAATTACATTTATAATTAAAAATACTTTTGAATATAAATAATAGAATAATTCTCTAGGCTAATTTTGTTTGTACAATATTTAAGATTTTAGTAATACTAGGGTCAAAGGTCAACCTTCTTTTATCTAAATAAGTTGTGTATTTTACAGAATATAAATAAAAGTCTATTGCTTGATTCCTGTTGTTAAATTTTGCCTTCATCGATAAGTTGCCTGGACACATAATTGTGTAGGTTAACAGAATAATTTGCTAGGGCTTAAAGGTGGCGGCCCATCTGTCGACGCCCGATCGGTTTAAGTCGGTCAAGCGAGAACAGCCATTACAGCTCATATTTAAGTAAAACAAAAGAGAAAAATATATCAGCCGGTCGAATCGCGTCGTCTCAAACGAAGGGAGTCATTATGACATGTAGATTAAAGAGCTTTTTTAGACCGGCCAATTGCATTAGGCCGTCGACAAAAACAGAATGCAGTGCATCAACGATGAGGGATAGACGGATACTACCGGTCCTGTTATCCAATTGACGTTGAGACAGTATCCTCCGGTTTTAAGAGGGTGGTAAGACACATGTGATACCTTAGAATCATAGGCGTCCATAATGTAGGCATTTAAGTAAAGAAATGTGCCTAGAGCATGTTTCTGCTATCTGAACCGTGCTGTGGTACAGAATATGTCCAAGGTTTTTTGGTAAAATGTAATGGTAAGATCTATGTGGCTATGCTATACAGTGTGTTAACATGATACTGGCTTTTTTTGAAACCAAGGAATGCGATGCAGGTTTTTATCCAAACCGTGAACATTGTTCAATTCAAAATGCTAATTTTAAAAGTAATTAACTTTCTAAGAAAAGTTAATTGAGAAGCAATGTACTTCCAAAATGAATCGTTAATTTGCACTTGACAATGACAGTTCTCAGCCACTCACAACGTTTGACAACTAAGCAGTACACGCGTAACATTGATCTTTAGGAGGAAATCAAATTCATTATACGGTCAATTTAATTATTTGTCAATTATGGTAATACTTCAAAACGATTGCTAGTAATTCGTATTATTATCCATTTCCGTAAAAGCCCTGGCCATGGTAACACGCCTATATTATTATAGTGGTTTATCAATGTTTATTTTGTTTATATTGATCAAATCTTACTACTAATACTTTTGTTTGTACGTTCCAAAATTATACTTAAGTTTTCCTACGCAGCGGACAGTCGCCATGAGCAACCCGTTCACGGCACAACAATAAATTATATCAATTACGGCATCTCTTTATTTTTTGACTACTGTCAGTTTCATCCGTTATCAACAGGGATCGGACAAATGTGCGTCATTGTTTGCAATAATATGGATATGACTCCAGATTTGATTAAATGAATAATCAAACGAATAATTTCTTGTAATTTGATTTCGTAGCTTTAAGGTGACTAATTAAAAAGCTTTTCATGGTTACCGGTGTAAAATATGTTATTTTCTGAAAATTATTAAATGATTAATTTTTCCGATCTCTGTTTATCAATCAACACTGCCACGTTTTGATAGTTGTGTCTGTGAGAGGGACTTTTAATTCACCGTAAGAAGTATAGTTCGGTATTAGAATTTTTCGTATACATAGTTTTATGATCTGTCACAGCCATGTTAACTGTACCCATATTTCTTTATGAATAAGTATCAAAATATTTGATTTCTTGGAAACCCCTTAACTTTTGGACATGGTCGTGACCTATCACACCTAAAACTATTTGAGAAATACCCAATTATCATAAATGTTTAGTTCTCCAGTGTAAGAAGCGTAGCAATCAAAACAACACGAAACGTTTATGACTAGTTTATTTTATAGAAACATCAAGTCACACATTGAAAGATTTCTACATTAATATTCGATCAATATCACTACAACAGGTTAAATATTACTATTTCTAATATTTAATACGCACTAGTTACACAACCATAAATAATATACATGTACACATTTTTGAGAGGTAGATGTTACTTTTTATAAAAATACATTATCGTATTTTAACACGGACGTAGAACAAATTGACTTTAATAACACATTAATAGTAACTATATAGTATTTATTTTATTTTATACAGCAATAATTTAACTTTCGTAATTCAAAATCGATGATATTATAAATTTTAAATAATAATAAATACCTTTGATAATCATAATCGCTTACAAGTAACACCCTGTTTTAGATCCTAATAATTTTGCCCAATATTCTTTGAAAAGTAATATATTCAGATACAACAATTACACGTCATACAAATCAAAAAATCGAATTCATAGGTTAAATCCAGAAATAAATATGGGAAATGTTTATCGCGCATGTTGCCGAGTATTAATTACATAAATAATATCAAAGCTGACACAACATCAACATATTTATATAAGATATTTAATTTTCATTTTGACATCCACCTGATATACTATACCTATGAGGTACAACAGTTTACATTAAGTCTAATTATTGTTGAGAACATCAATTTATTGCTTAGGGAATAAATACTAAAATGGTATATGAATTCTCAGGACGGGCTACTCTTGATTTCTGATTTTCCTTCTACTACATCTACAATATATAAAGACATCACTTTTCTACAGAAATCGCTGCTTGTACATATTGAGCTTATTTATTAATATAAGTATATTTACAAGTATTATAAATAATGATTTGTCTTTTTTGGCAGTATATACAGTTACAGACTAAATTTAATTTATTTCACAGGCAAAATATTTTGGCACGGCGTTTTTATATTTGTACTGTTTTCTACCCTTTTCTGACTTACACTTTGAAATATACATTATAAAAAGTAGAGAAAAAAACAAGTACAAAAGTTAAAATTTGAAACTACTCTACTTAGACTTTGACACGTAACATAATTGATACGTTTATTCCAATAGTTTTTTTGTTATTAATGGTATTTGGCAAAATCCTAGAGTTCGGTTAAATCATTTGACAAGATATACAAACCATAACAGGATTTCTATAAACCTACCTATCAATTTATTGCACATTATAATTAATATTGATTGTCTAATGTGATTCAACACTTATCACTCTTAAAGAAAATAGATCTGACGAGGGAAAGTTTTGTGAAATTTTTAGAAATTGTTTGTTTTACGGTCCGTTTAAGAACCTTTAGTATACTATGCTTCCGTTGCTATTATTTCCGTTTAGGCCAACACCGCTCTTGGCTGTATTTGGTCAAATAATCCCGAGTTATTTCCATTAATATTAAAACATAATGAATGCCATATAAATTGTCCCAAATACAACCAAATTCTCCTTACTTAAAACAAAAACGAGTAGAGATGCAGAGAGCTTTTTTTAGCACACTGAGCCAAGCGGGCGCAGAATTCTTCAAGATAAAACTAAATAGGACCTTTCAGATTTAAGTCGTAGCTGCAGGCGGCTTCGGTCCGCAATTATGCGTGCTCTGTATATAAACGATCCTGCCTCTGTAAGTATGCAGCGCAGCCTTACACCACGGACCGCGCGAGCACCTCCACCGGATCTTCCCGTTCCTCGCGCACCCGTTGAACCGGAACCGGTAGCCCCCGACGTTGATGCCCATCTTGCCCTGCTTGCTGAGGCAGTAGGAGGCGAAGCAGTCGATGCCGGTGCCGATGAGGCCCACTGCAAAAAGGATAGGTCAGTAAGGTAAGGCATCTCAAGATTCTTGGGTCGTTCCAGATTATACCACCAAAAATTGGGTTGACGTGAACGAACCAAAAATCAGGCTGATAACTAACATTCAAAGCTCACATCACTATTTAGTCCTTATCTAAGTTTACAAACCTTTGTCTTTCAATTATCTTGACATGTTAAATTCGCTTAAGCTAGGGAATGGTTTAGGAAAGTGGCAAAAAGTTCGCATAGAACGTAAGTATCATAAAGATCTTGACGATCGATTTCTGTTTTTTTTTTAAATCTCGGCAATAACTATATTTTTTTCTTTCAGCCAGTTTCGGCGTCTCCAATCGCGGCCACGTGATGGTACAGGTTGGAGGCTATAAATTCATCAAGCATGAATGCTACAGGAACAAGATCAGATGGACCTGCTCTAAGAGGATCCAATTTGGTTGCAAAGCTAACCTTACTACTGAGAACTGCTCCGGTGTTCCTGATATTGTCAGGTCGTTTTTAGGTCACAATCACGATGCATGAGCTGTTTTTGGAATAGAAAACGAATAAAGAAGTAGTCCGAATAAGTCCTTCGTGTTCGGTAAAGGAAGTTAAGGCATGTGCCCTTTCTTACCTTGTCAAAGTGACAATAAGATTGCTGATGGCTTTCCAATTGATCGTCACCATAATATATATGAATGGCACATTTATTATTAACAGTAGTATTTGTCTTTTTTGTTCCGAATCAAGAGTTAAGAAGACGATCTGTAAGCTGTCGGAATAACTCGTTGTCTATAGCTTTACTTACCTAGATGTTAATGCGAATGAAAACATAGGTGACATATTCTATTTTCTCATGTCACCCCTTCTGTCGTAATATCATAAGAGCGATTAAATGTGTTAATTGTTTCTCTTCGGCTTTAGTACAATGTCGCATTTATAACATTGCGACCGACATAAACCGATCAGACATCGACAGTTGGGGTGGCGCCCTAACGCTTCAACTACTTCTTCTACTGTTGTGTGTTACATCAATCTTTTCTTCGACACCCCTCAGTTTGATAATCGAATATTATAATATATTCGTTCGATCTCAAATGTTTTTATTCACTTTAAAATGTAAACAACTCAGGCATGTTTTAATTTCCACATGATGGTACATTAACATGTTTACTCATTCCACCGTTTTATTTTTAGCATTAGATGTACGTATAGTGGCCTTAAGAAATTTCTAGTGCCTTAGACATAGTAAATAGTAGACATATTTTGTATTACCCGCACTTAGTGCACAAGATAAATAAATATAAATGATATAAAACCGACCTAGGACATGCGAAAGTACCTATTCGTATGAGGTCCATCTACCAATATTTTTTTATGGTTTAGCTAGTTGTATATACTGTGTGTATACATTTCACGCGTTAGTATAAGACAAAAGAAATACCGAATTATGAAAATATAATTTATATATATAATTAAGTCACAATAAAAATGTAATAGATATAATATTACACCGAATGAATACGCTATTTTATCACATTCACGTCCATATTCAAATCACTATTGTGCCTTTATGATATTTAAATCGTTAAAATAAAGCAAGTTTTGTACTTTTAAATGAATTTTGAATTGATTTTACCACAGCACTAATAACACGTTCGCCGCCTGTAGGTACTGTTTCACTGAGTGCTAATACTATGCAAATCGAAATTATCTGATAGAAAACCTATGCCAGTGACACGCATGTGTGACCGAAAAGATTGAACTCCTATGCCGGCGACACAGCACTTGTGTCAAAAACGTATTTCTATGCCACTAGCATAGGAGTGAGAACTTGATTTATGGTAGTGGCATAAGAATAAGATTACTTTGATCACGTATGTGTGTCACTGGCATAGGAGTACAGTTTTTTCGGTCACATATGCGTGTCACCGGCGTCGAACGTGTTAAAGGCCGGGGCGGATGCTTGTGAAGTATCGTTGGAAATGGCATAGTAGATGGCACACCCGCTTACACGTCACGCGCACGTGCACGCCACGCAAGCGGTGTGCCATGTGACATGACATTTACATATACTCAACGCGCACGCGACGCACGCTCACGTGCTGCACACGCATCCGGTGTGGCTTGTCCTTTTAAATAATGTCGTCGTATTTTGAGAAACAGATACTTAGATGTAAAATGAGTGAATAGCGTGTTGATGTTGTGATTGGTCCACTCAATGTCTTTGAATGGATCCAATCACAAGCAATATGGTGAAGGCCTGTCACATCACACAGCGGCATTTTACGGATGAGGCGCGATATGAACATGAAATAGTACCTACATTACCATAGAGGCCTGGACAAAAGGGATTGCCGGCCGAGGTATGTAGTGCTTTTCTCAAACATGCAATATATATACCTAGTATTGCGTAGTGGCAGAATGTCCTGATGTGGTGTGTTGCCGCAAATTTATGTGGAATGGAATTAAAAAAGAGCACTTAGTCGTCCTAGGCCTTCGAGATTTGTATTAAATTCCATTAACGACCTCTTGTCCTAGTCGCACCTAAAACGTCATACTTCGCAGCTTATATTTATTATAAGGAACATAACAACAATATTTCATTGCATGTTTGAGAAAACGCTTTTAACTATAAGAGGTAAGGGTACCTACTCATTTGATGGATCTCTGACCAGAAGGTTCACTGCGAACCACCAACATGTTCACCAAGATCACGTTTTTGATATTGATAAAAATTAATAGGCTGGTAGAGTCAATGATGCTGAGCAAGATCCATCACATTTCTCAAAATGTCCTAGGAAGTTTGTATGGATTTTCCTTTTTTTTACCAGATTCCTATAAAGGCCATAGTCGGATTTTCATAGTAAGTCAGCCTTTAAATCAACCAGACTCTAGTATTTTTTTATGAGTACCTCTTATGGTGAAGAATATTTCTGCTGAGTATCAACGTCCTATCGGTGACAGTTTTTGACTTATGATTTTTTTTAGTTTTTTCTTTAATGTGTTGTATCTCAGGATGTATAAAAGCGAATTGCTTCAAATTTTGAAATAATGTTCTTTATTTAGATATGCATCGAATTTAAAAAAAATGAATATCGATTGTCGTATAAAAAAAAGAAAAAAAAAGACCAAAAAATTTTTCATATTTTTTTTTGTGTACCTATGAAGTAGTGACACCTCTATTTTCTTTTTCTAATTATAGACCATACATTGGCCTACTAGTTGCCTAAGTATTAAAACTTTCCAAGCGGTACTTCTTACCAAAAATCGGCAATATGTGTGGTCAAGTTCTGCATTCAATCGGTGTTTTTCAATGTAGTATACAAACTCTTCATTTATATTTGAGTTTTCTTATCAGGTTATCTTATTTAAGAGTAAATGCTAATGACAACTTAATGTCATCATGATGCAAGCTGTTTATTTCATTATTAATCGGCCGTTTACCATTTCAACTAGCGTATCTCGATAATATTTAACTGCAATATATTATTTTTAATGAATATCTCATAAATAATATCGAATTACGCTAGTTAAAATAATAAACGGCCGATTAATAATGAAATAAACAGCTTGCATCATGATGACATTAAGTTGTCATTAGCATTTACTCTTAAATAAGATAACCTGATAAGAAAACTCAAATATAAATGAAGAGTTTGTATACTACATTGAAAAACACCGATTGAATGCAGAACTTGACCACACATATTGCCGATTTTTGGTAAGAAGTACCGCTTGGAAAATTTTGATACTTAGGCAACTAGTAGGCCAATGTATGGTCTATAATTAGAAAAAGAAAATAGAGGTGTCACTACTTCATAGGTACACAAAAAAAATATGAAAAATTTTTTGGTCTTTTTTTTTCTTTTTTTTATACGACAATCGATATTAATTTTTTTAAATTCGATGCATATCTAAATAAAGAACATTATTTCAAAATTTGAAGCAATTCGCTTTTATACATCCTAAGATACAACACATTAAAGAAAAAACTAAAAAAAATCATAAGTCAAAAACTGTCACCGATAGGACGTTGATACTCAGCAGAAATATTCTTCACCATAAGAGGTACTCACAAAAAAATACTAGAGTCTGGTTGATTTAAAGGCTGACTTACTATGAAAATCCGACTATGGCCTTTTTGTTAACAAAAAAGGAACGTTATACATACAAACATTTTGGGAAATGTGGTGCATTTTGCTCAGTATCGTTGACTCTCCCATCTATCAGCCTACCAATTTTTATCTACAAATAACTACTTACTTTTTGAGAAATGCTCAACCACTTGTTGCCTCTTTATTGCATTTTTAAGTTAAATTTGACACGGCAACACACAACAAGTCGACTGCGTTTCGCGGTAGCCCTGAGGATGGGACACCTAAATAAATCCAGTCGTATATACATATTGATACGGCTTGTTAAAGGAGACGGTTATGAATAAAAGGATAAATAAAGAAGACAATGTACCACAGAGTTACCCGTCCCCTGAGATTTTGTATTGTGTTCTAGCCCGCTTCGGTGTCTCCAACCGAGGTCACGTGACCGTCGACGTCGGTGAAAACAAATTCATCAAACACCAGACCTATAGTGACAGGATCAGATGGACGTGCAGTAAGAGAATGCAGTACGGCTGCAAAGCCTGTCTCATAACGACTAACAGCTCTGGAATACCTAATATTGTCAAGTCTTCTTATAACCATAAACATTTCTTATAGTGTTGTAACATTTTTTTTATTTATTATAACTTTAGGGATGGGAACCACAGGCTTATTTAAGGGAATTCTATAAGGTTATACAGTCTAGACAACGGATTTTGAACATGAAAAGTTATTGATTTATCGGCCATACTGCATACGATTGGATAATTAATTTAGACATGTTTTACTTTGTTGACATAGTTTTTTTTTTTGCTGTGTAATGTTGAATAAAAAATAAATCATTCATACAACCGAGTGTTGTACTCTAACAATTGGTTTCAATTGTATATTTAAAAATCAAAGATCTGGGGGACTTACGTTTGGTACTCGTATTTTTAAATTGTTAAGTTATTATGTTTAATTTTATAATCGTTTTTAATTTTTTGTTTTCTTTAGTGTTGTTATTCTTACTTTACCTATAATAAAATGATTCAACGGAAAATAAAATAAATATTTTAAGTACAATACTGCCTTTATTCTTTATTCATATATTGTACAAACATAACTACTTGTATCGGAGAATCATTTTTAACCTTTCGTATGTCCCGAATATTTTTTTCTACTACTTTCCACGTTGACTGACCAGGATGTTTAGCCAAGTTGCCAATCGCTAACGCTTAGTAGCGTATCGTAGTTTTCCCTCTCTGTTACTCTTTCATATTAGTGCGACAAAGACAGTTAGCTGCCTTTCGTTTACGATTGACGATTAAGCGTTAGCGATTGGCAACTTGTGTGACACCCAGTGCTTAGCAGAGTTGGGCAAAAAGTAATACTTTTACTCTGTCCGATTACGTTTGTGTGGGTACTTTTGTAATCTACATTACAAAGTACACATACAAATGTAATTGACAGAAGTAATCAGATTACTTTTACTCTTCTCTGGTGCTTAGACATACCAAAGGTCAAACTGGCGAGCAAAAGATTTGGCATTCGGCAAATTACCCAGGTATGTAATTAGTATCACTAAAGCTCGTGTCCGTTCATTATTAATGAAATCACGACAGGGCGACAAGTATTAAGTAATAATTATCATTTGGTGATCATTATTTACTTAATTTAATTAGCTACATCACACTAATCTCACAATAAACCATTCACTCATGCACTTACACAACACCAACAAACACACTCACGTACATGCAAACTTTATAACTGAAACTTGTGTTGATAATGTTAGTTAGTATAAATACGCACGCCATATCTTGTTATTGCATGTTCATTGTATTTTTGTGGACATCTTTTATTGGCTTTGTTTACTGTACAATTGTACATTCAGTTTTTGTAAATTTTTCATGTACTGCTGTTGATGCCCCAAATAAAATAAAATAAAACTCAATATTTGTGACATTTTTATATATTGTATAAGAAAAGTTAGGTAACAAAGTTCTCTTCATGTGTCTTTAAAAAACGTGACCGTGATTATGAAAATATTGCTGAGTCAGGTACGTCTTTTCAAATCAATAGTCTCCTCGAGGTATGTTCATTATTATGTACGTCATTGATTCTCATAGGAGGCAGATTTTGATGATCACAGAAGCTGTGTCACCTATGTTGAACGTGTAACAATTCATTACGAACTCGGATGCGTATGTGCGTCCACCGAAGATACAGCAATGTTATCAACCGTCTTCACCAACGCTCGACAGTTAAACCTCCTCCTGTAGCGGCAATACCACAGTTGTACGCGGTTCCGTCGGCTTGCGTTGTGGGGTGTGAACGAAAACCCCTGGTATATCAATGTAGGATGGGTGCTGTTGGTGCATAGTATTTGAACTGGAAAATATTGATTATAAATATTAGATGTCATATACCAAAAACGACCAAGATCACCTAATGTCCGACGTGGGGATCGAACCCACGTACTGAGCTTTCGCTTATTGCTTGCCCTTAGAGAATGGTCAAAGGCGCCTAGCCTTGTAAGGGATTGCATATTGCATATACCCGAGAAATTTGACCAGTGGTTGCTAAGACCGAGTGGCCGAGGGGGTACAGGCATCAGCCGCGAAAGCTGAGTACGTGGGTTCGATCCCCACCTCGGACATTAGGTGATCTTGGCCGTTTTT